>ML822010.1:21303-63504 GCA_009831015.1 Picea engelmannii | reverse complement strand
ATGAGTCATCTATACATTTTTCCAACAATGCATCATATACCAATGGAACCACATCGATCCATCTTCATCATGTATCAATGACAACTCATTGATCCATCTTCATCTATGCATTCTCATCAAGGACAATACATATTATATTACCTCAATCATCAATCAATCAATCCTTTGACATCAATCAATCACTTGACATCAATCAATCAAACCATTAGCATCAATGACAACATGATCCAACAAATAAGGTATATAAACATGAACAATGAATTGAAGAAGTTACATATTCCCATCATCTATTGTATTTGTAAGTGGGAATGACCACCTATTATCCTAAACATGACAAAGGAACTTTTTAAAAAGATATATAAACGATACAATGAAATAGAGAATTTCTCAAAAGATAAATTGATGGAACACTAAAATTAAGAAAAAACATAGAAAATAAGACGTATAAACATGGACAATGAAATAGAAAAGCAACGTAGAAGTTACTTATTTCCATCTTCCATTACAGTTGTAAGTGGTTATGATCACTTATTATTCTATTTTACCCTGTACATGGTAAATACACTTTTTCAAAAAATAGATGAATGAAACAATGAAAAAGACACTTTTTCAAAAAATAAATTGATGTAATAATAAAATGAAGAAAAAAATAGAAAAAAGTATATGAATGTGAACAATGAAATTAAAAAGCAATATAAAAGTTATCTATTCCTTTTTTCCATTAATTTGTAAATGGTAGTGATCACTTGTTATCCGAATACAAATATTTTTTTAAAAAATAAATGAATAAAAGTTATCTATTCCTTTTTTTCTTTCCTTTTTTCCCATTAATTTGTAAATGGTAGAGACCACTTGTTATCCAAATAAAAATATTTTTTCAAAAAATAAATGAATGGAACAATTAAAAGAAAACATTTTTTGAAAAAATAAATTGATGAAACAATGAAATGAAGAAAAAACAAACATGAAAAATGAAATGAAAAAAAATAAAAATTTAATGGAAAAATGAAATGAAGAAAAAACAAACATGAACAATGAAATGAAAATGAAAAAGTAGTGTAGATATTTCCTATTCCCATATTCCATTGCATTTCAAAGTAAGTCACCCTTGTTATCCTATGCATAACAAAGACACATTTTCAAAAGATAAATTCATAGATAGGATAGGTTTTACATGTAGTGCAATACATTTAATAAAGTAACAATGTATGATATTAATTAGACACCTTTTCAGAAGATAAATTCATAGATAGGATAGGTTTTACATGTAATGCAATGCATTTGAATAAAATAACAATGTACAATATTAATTTTTACAAAGAGATATTTCATGCACTGAAAGCGAACTTTTATTATCTTATTGCGTGCATGAGAAAGGCATTTGTAAAAAACAAGTTGATCCATTGTTTTGTTTTTAAGTACAATGCACGTGAAAGAAAATAACACGCTTACAAAATAGATTGTTACAAAGGAGTGTTCAATTTTCTAAGGTTTTTTTAGTCATAGTAACCTTATGCATATACAAGGTAATTTTATAAATAGATTACATACTATATGATGAATATGAATAAAGAAACTATATATAAAAAATAGATTTTAAAAAATGTATTATTAGTATAATGTTTTAATAAAATTATTTGAAAATACATTATAAACAATAAATTAGTTATATAGATGATAGTTTTTGATAAAGACAAATATATTATTATTATGGTATGAAATTAATTGGTAATTTTTTTTTATGATTAATTATATTTGTTATTAATATATGTGAATAAAATAAGTGTATATATGAGATATATTTTAAAAGAGGGAAAAGTTTGAATCTGGAGGAGAGTAGGGTATATACATTTTTATAAAATAAGTAATGAAATTATTGTATAGAGGGGATATGTAAACCATCATGGATATTCTATTGGAACAATTTTTCGCAACAAATCTTAAAATATTCTGGAATATTAGATTTTTTCCAATTTATTTCGTTAAATCTCATATTAGTTAATTACTAGATTTTCTTGAATTTGTGAAATTAAATGAATACAAAAATGAAATAATAGGAAAAAATATACACATCATCCACACAATTGAAAACAAGATGTATCATGAGAAACCCAATACGAGAGAAAACCCAACTATAAGGTGAGACATATATTCTTCTCTCTTTTCTTCAATTATGGAAAGCAAGTACAAAGAAAGAGGCACTCACTGTGGAGCTGCCTTCAGGGTCTCCTACCTTCTATGATATGCTCTCATAATACCACTCCTTGGATTATATGCTCAACTATGGTACAAGTACAATACAAAAGAGTGGAACCCTTTTTCCTCCTAGTGGCTCGATATTTGACATAGCCCGATAGTTGTCTATGGTTATGGGTTTGATTTACTCAACCCTCGATTAGTGATAAGGTTTGGGCCTTCTAGAATCTTCTTGAAATTCTACACATGACTAGCCCCAAACATTTTGAGTAATGGGGGATGACGTGGCATCCACTCATGCCATGGTGGTAAACATGGTAAGTCAACTTGAGAGAGACATAGCTTTCACATACGAACTCTGATTGAGAATATTCTTGCACCATGGAAAGGTATTGGTGTGTAGAATATGGAATATCCCTCTAAAGAAGGTTTGGATAAAAAATGATGTCGTTTAATGCCTCAAAATGGCTCTATGATATTTCAGACGATTTTTTTGGACCCAATTTTTTAAATTGGGACCTACCACTAAAATGGCTCTACATGTTGATTCCTCCAATTTTTCCACCCAAAAGGTACCAAGATAGATGAAAAATTATATAATGATCCAATCTAGATCATACCTACCCATCTAGGAAGCATTTTTTCCCCAAAAATCTTAATTGAATGAGGTGAGGAAAATTTTCCTCTACCTTCTCCCTGGTGTACCATTTTTCCTTGCCTGGAAGTTGTCCTTTCAACTCAATTTTCCAAAGTTCATGCTACCCCTCTCTTGCAGTCCTATACCTCTTCTACAAAAATTTCTCATCTGCTAAATCTTCCTAAGCATATAGTTCTAAGTCATCTATGGTAGGTAGGACCTGCTACTCCTCCTATTCCAACATGGAAGGCTCGTAGAGTTTCAAATTTTCCACGTTCACTACTGAGTAAATGCAAATGTAAGGGGGTAGAATTAATCTTTAGGCATTATCTCCCACCTTCTCCAATACCTCAAAAAGGCCATACTAAAGAGCCTTTATCTTCTTACTAGGACCTTGTAGTCTTTCCTTGTTCAATTGTAACCAAACTTTGTCTCTCACTTTGAATGATTTTTCTATTCTATGCTAATCATGTCGTGCCTTGATCCAAAATGGATCCTGAAATGATCAAAAACAAAAGTTCTCAAATGCTCAAGAAAATGACATGATCGCAAATTTCTCGCCGCAAGATTTATGGCTACGCAAACAAATCGAAAAACAGACGTCATGTGAGAAAGTTATGGCAGTTGGAAAATTTGGTCTTCTCTAGCAAAAAGTCAAAGGGTCAAAGGGACACATGGCAGCTTCAGATTACGACAAATGGAATCCATCAGGTGATGACATGTGGTATCACTAGATCATGACAAGTGGCAAGGGTTCATGATGACAAGTGTCAAAGTTTTGATAGTCCATGTGGCAAAAGATTGGCCAACCATGGGCTGACACATGGTCCAATCCAAGGGTGCCACATGTCACCATGTTCAAGGATTTAAAAAGGTCAAATTTATATTGTTGGAATCCATGGGATTCAATCCCATGACCTACCTCTTCAAATGACTTAAGCACAATGAGCTAGCCACAAAGGGTGAATTACTGCTTTAGAAAAAAAACCCACTTTTCAAAAATTTAAAATTAAGCACCTTTTCCAGATAAGGGTGATGTTCCCCTTAGCACTAGGCCACATGGCCCTCATATGACCACAGAATGGGGGGGCGTGCCCTAACTGGGGGCTTAAGCATATTTTTTGCTAATTTTTGGCCAAAAAGAGTGGATCTGGAGCCCAGAAAGAGGCCAAATCTTGGGGGGAAGTTGGATTTCGACCCCCAACTCAAAATCTATATAAACTAGAGGTTTTTGACAGTCCAAAAAAGTTCATAATAGGATAAATGTTGAAGAATTGTGAGGCCCAAGGCATTTTTATGCACGGAAGCCATTGCAGAAGCGAACTTTGGAGGCCATTTCCGGGAGCTACGCTCAACCTTTTTCAGTTTCGTCAGTTGTGTTGGATTCTTGAGGTCGCGAAAAAAATAGCCAGACCAGTTTGTAATCCATTTTATGCATTTATAATGTACTTTTGAAGCATTGAATATTAATAAGAAAGCCTCCCCCATTGAGACAAAGGCCCAGAGAAGTAGGCAAACTTGTGCCAAACTCCGTTAACAATCTTGGCGTTATGGTTTGCTCTTCTTAATGTTTACTTTATGTTATGTATTCTTTATGAAGGATGCAACATTCTTTCATTAAAATATTCTTCTTCTCTTAATTCCTAAATGGTAAATCAAATCATGCATAAATTAACCAAAGTCTTTAAAAGATCAATTTCAAATCAAGTGGTATCAGAGCAGGTTGAAAATTGGTTGTTTGAGTTTGCATGATTACCAAGGAAAAGCTAAGTCGTGGTGAAGGAGAGCTTGTAGAAGGGGATCCTGAGATTGGATCAAGAAAGAGGACATCTCAAACTAAGAAGATGAAATTGGAAGAAGGACTTTCCCAAAACGAAAGAGAGTTTCAAAGAACTTTCTTTGCCATGTCGGAGATGGTAAAAGTGTTGTATGATGATTACTTGGAACAAAAGAGACCTGTTCTGAGGGATTCTTCAAAGAAAGAAAAAAGTGAAGAAGGATAGGACCCTCCTAAAACTCCTCCTTCATGTCCATCATCATCTTCTTCTTCTTCAAGTTCAAGTTCAAGTTCTACTACAAGAAAACATTCTCATAAACATAAGCCCGATATGCCATTACTTAAACTTGATGTAAAATTTGTTTCTCCTATGTATGTTGGTGAAGTTAATGCTGAGAAACTTGATAACTGGGTTATATAGATGGAGGTATATTGTAATGTGCAGCAATTAATCAAAGATAAGGCAACCAAAATTAGATTGGCATCACTTTGTCTTGAAAGCACAACTCTCATCTGGTGGCAACATAAGATGCAACATGGAACTCAACAAGTTGGTAAGATTTTTCCATCATGGCATGATTTTATTTCCGCACCTAGAAAAAATTTATATCCATTGGGATATAAGGATAAGGCTTTAATTGAATGGAAAAATTTTAAGTTAAGAAAAGGACAATTAGTGCAAGAATATATAGATGAATTTCATAAGATGGCTTTGATGTTAGATGTTCCATTGACTACACAAGAAACTCTTATGAAGTATATAGGAGGTTTTCCTACTTATATGTTTGGACCTACTAATCTTGATGAGGTTTCTTTTCAAGCGACGTATATTGAAGCAGGGAAAACTGGAGTTGGTGTATCAGGGGAATCATCTTCAAAGAAGGATGGCAAAGGAAAAGGGAATGTGAAGAAAGAAAATTCAGCGACAGTGAAGGAAGAGAATCTCTCTTGCAAGCATTGCAAGAAATAAGGGCACGATGATGAGCATTGAAAGAAATTGCACCCAGATAAGAAACCAAAGTGGTTCAAAGAGAGGAAAGGGAGGCAAAAAGTTGCAACAACAACATGACCAATAGACTTGGGGTATGATTCAGGTGATGAGTCTAAGATTACAACAGTTGGTTTGACAGGTAAAATTGGTGATGGTTTTGATTCAAGAAGTAATTGTTTTCATATAAGGTTCATAATGAAACATACTAATATCGATACATTAATAGATAGTGGATCTCAATCTAACTTAATTTCAAAAGAAGTGGTTAAGAAATTGGGATTAAACGCTAAGATGAATCACAAACCCTATTCACTAAATTGGATAAGCAAAGATCACAAATTGCCCATAACAAATAAATGTATCATAAAGTTTTCAATTACATCTAAGTATGTGGATGAAGTAACATGTGATGTGGTGCCGCTAGAAACATGTGAAATGGTATTAGGTATCCCTTATTTATATGATCATGAAGCAATCTTCTTCAGGGAACAGAATCACTATCACTTAACTAAAGAAGGGACATAATATGTTGTACATTCTCATCATATAAAAGCAAATCAATATCTTCTAACAATGGAACAATTAAAGAAGGCATCTTATGCAAGAAATACACCTATAATTGTGCCAAGTAAAGAAGTTGATCTTAAGCATGAACATAAGATGGTTGTAGGATGGGAGTTCAATCATACTTTGCTTCAAGATAACTTAATGTCATGCAAGCACATCAAACATATTGGTTCAGTTTTAGTCATATTTATGATATTATCATTGTTAATATTTTCTATATGGATGGTAGTGGATTCAGTAAGATGTGAATGAGTTCAAATGGCTAACAATATGATTTCAGTTGTCATGATTATTATGAAATTGAATATGATGTGACAGGTGCACATGATAGAGTTTAAAGACAAAGGACAAGTGGGGAGGCCTATTGCACACTTGATGTATGGTTAATACCCTTTTGGAGGACCAAAAGGTCTTAGTGGGGAGGCATGATCCAAAATGGATCCGAAAATGCTCAAAAATCAAAGTTCTCAAATGCTCAAGAAAATGACATGATCTTGAAGTGCTCGTCACAATATTTTTGACGATGCAGATGGATTGAAAAATGGACGTTGTATGAGAAATTTATGGCAGTTGGAAACTTTGGTCTTCTCCAGCAAAAAGTCAAAGGGTCAAAGGGACACATGGAATATTTAACATGTGACATGTGGCAGATTCATATTATGAAAAATGATAGCCATCAGGTGACTACATGTGGTATCACTAGATCATGACAAGTGGCAAGGGTTCATGATGACAAGTGTCAAAGTTTGATAGTCCATGTGGCAAAAGATTGCCCAACCATGGGCTGGCACATGGTCCAATCCAAGGGTGCCACATGTCACCATGGTCAAGGCCTTAAAAGCTCAAGTTTATATCCTTGGACTCCATGGGATCCAATCCCATGACCTGCTTCTTCAAATGACTTAAGCACAATGATCTAGCCACAAAGGGTGAATTACTACTTTAGAAAAAAAACCCACTTTTCAGAAATTTAATCTTAAGCACCTTTTCCAGCTAAGGGAGGTGTTCCCCTTAACACTAGGACACATGGCCCTCATATGACCATAGAAGGAGTGCATGTGCCCTAACTAGGGGACTAAGCATATTTTTTGCCAAAATTTGGGTTTTTACCTTATATTAATGGATTTTTGCTGATTTTTGTGGATTTTTGGCCAAAAAGAGTGGATCTGGAGCCCAAAAAGAGGCCAGATCTTGGGGGGCAGTTGGATTTAGACACCCAACTCAAAATATATATAAACCATAGGTTTTTGATAGTCCAAACAAGTTCATAATAGGAGAAATGCTGAAGAATTGTGAGGTCCAAGCCATTTTTATGTAGGGAAGCCATTGAGGAAGCGAACTTTGGAGGCCATTTCCGGGAGCTATGCTCAGCCTTTTTAATTTCCGTCAGTTGTTTTGGATTATTTAGGTCGATAAGAACACATCCAGACCATTTTTTAATCCATTTTATGCATTTTTGATGTACGCTTGAAGCATTGAATATTAATAAGAAATCCTCCACCACTGAGACAAAGGCCTAGAGGCGTAGGCAAACTTGTGCCGAACTCCATTAACAATATTGGCGTTATGGTTTGTTGTTATTAATGTTTAATTTATTTTATTTATTATTTATTAGGGTTGCAACATTATTTCATTAAAATCTTCTTCTTCTCTTAATTCCTAAGTGGTAAATCAAAGCATGCATAAACTTAACCAAAGTCTTTAAAAGATCAATTTCGGATCATTGTACCTTTCTTGTGACTTATTAAGTGTCTCATGTAATTGTAAATGTATCTTCCTAATCTTTTCCACAAACTTCTCTCTTTTAATGATTCTCATGTGATGTATTCTCTCACTTCTCCTTGTTTCCCATATGCAACATCCAAGGGAAAAGGAAGAAAATATCCAAAACAAGTTTCAAAACGGGACTTACCAGTAGAAGTATGGATTGCTTTGTTATAAGATTGTTGAATATAGATCATATTTTCATCCCAGGTCTTTATATGCTTCTAATTGTAACCCCTCAAAATATACAACAAAGTCTTGTTGACTATTGTTGCAAGGAAAATCAGTCTATGGCATGGGGTAAACCACAACGGATGGAAATGATTGCAGAAATAAACTCTAATATCAAGTATGCTATATAAACAAACATGCTAATGAGACAAGATAAAGAACCTACCTCATCCATACATTCAATGAAGACCATCGCTGAGCACTTGACTCAAAGCAATACACCTGCAACTCGTCCTCAACAACCAAGATACGCAAGAATATGGTGTTAATATATAAAGTTAGCACATATAATAGCATAATCCATCAATATTCATAAAAAATATGCCCATGGAATAACATTTCAAATATTTGCAAGACATTAATTAGATGAGAAAATAGTATTTCTATTAAAATGTAATCCAGAATCGAGAAAGTAAGTCCCTTCCAGCTGGGAATCCACCACTTCAATCCTCCACGAAAGTCAAGATCATATAAGAGAGATAATTAGGTTATCCATCAGATAGGGAAGAGCTTGGGGGTTAAACAACATGTTCAGACTTAAAAGGACAAAGGGATGTAGACTCAATATGAAGTTAATAATTTCTCCAAAGTAACTTTTCTCTCAAAGTTGAATTCTTTCTCCTCTTCTCTACAACTTGGATATGGCCTATTTATAGCCTTCAAATGGAAATGAAGAGTCGAGTTGGAGCGTTTCCAGTATTTGGAAGGTCAAGGATCATGGATCCCATGATGTGACATGGAAAATCGACACCATTTTTTAATTTTGGGTGAAAAACCCGATGCACAGAGGTTGTAATGATGCAACCTGCGTATACACATGTTGTATAGCTGTTAGGGTGCATATATGTGGAAAAATACAATTTTTAGCTCTGGGAACTATAAAAAGGGACTTCAAGTCTACATAGGGAAATGGAAAAGGCCTTCTGAGCAAGTTGCATGGGGTGAGGCAAATATTTCTATAACATATACACCCTAATGTGTGAGGTTAGAGGAGTATCTGCGATGCACGAAATACATTATAATTCCCAGAAGTGGAGTAATGGAGACCCAGCTAGACGAACTAGTTTCTCATAAGAATATTACATTCCATAATGACTTTGTACACATGGCTGCCACTTTGAATTACCCTGTAGATCCATGTGGAAATATACCAAATAGTTGTTCATGGACAAGAATAGGAAATACAAAAGTAGATACATGCCAAAGGATGTCATAGTCACAAACAAGGCCCAGTGAAAACCAGTCTCAAAATCAATCTGAAGATATATGTATACAATTGAGTACAATCTGAGCTCCCATGATCACTGAAGTCATATAGGTACTGGTTCATTGAATGATAGCAACAACTCATGAAAGCTACGACTATGAACTGATGTCTTCAAGTCTTCTACACAATCCGCCAAAGGTGCAAGTCTACATCATGTGAATAAAGGAGTTGAGGTCGAACACAATGAGACTTTGTTTGATTACCGGTCTTTAAGGTATACCATTAACAAACGCGAGATAACCTACCAATAATGAAAGTAGGTATCAAGGCATCGAGTACATTCTTACAAGTGTGAATAAAGGTGTTGAGGTCGAACACTTGAAGAATCCATCGATAAGGAGACATTGATGTATTCCCAACTGTCAATGGCAAGAGAACATGCCACTGATGACTACAAGCCTCTAGGTACTCGTAGGACTCTAGGAATATCTCATCAGTTAGCACGAGGTACAAAACAATAGCTTGATAATTTGTAGGAATGCAGACAAAGAACATGTACACGACCAATGACTCTGTGTGTATTTCGCATGCACCAGATGCAAGAAGTGTACGAAAAATACCTTATGAATAACAACCAATAAGTAAAACTTCCGACAAAGGCGAGGAAACTACCAATAAGGATAATGGAATCCAAGACACTACACGAATCACAATGTGTGAATATATTTTTTGTCGTTGAATGCAAGGGAAACCCCCTAGTCAACGACCAATAAGGAGATGTCGACTAGTGGGTTCAAGATTACCTACCCATAAGAAAAGTAGGACCAAGGTGTGTTGTAGGACTACAACTTCATGTAATTCTAAGACACACTATGGGTATGGCCGACATGCAAAGTCAAGAGTTCTGAGAAATGGCTAACACAAGCTGATAGACATCCTTTGAACAAGAGCATGAGACATATGGATGACTCTGGCATCATAGACTTAATAATGAAACTTTGTGATGCAGGAGACACCAATCAAACTCTCCATAGGGACTGGAAGAGTAACTAGTCGGGGGAGTAAACTCTAAGTAATGAGCTTAGCTTCCTAAGGTCATGCTAAACCCAAAATTTTGATGACAAGTGGACTCAAAAGTTTGTGCTCTATTCAAAGGAGACACGACTGCTGCCAACATGAGATAATATTATTTTCCCGCCCGCCTTTTTTGTTTTTTCATAGTCAAATTAATGTTATAATACAGAGGAGGAAACAAGTGTCGAGAGTAAGCAACTAGTTCCAGCAGTGGAACATACCTATGCTCAATGAAAGGAGGTGCATGCAGGATATGGACACTTGGGGGAATGTTTCCTCTTAGGGTATAGGGTGTCAAGCTGCAAAGGATATAAACAAGTCTCTGCTTGCTTGATGATGCAAAATTATAAGGTGATAGGCTTATAATGCGAAATTGAGAACTAGCAATAGGCTCAATACCGCAAGAAAGAGAATGAGATGCAATTACAACTTAACTCCAAAGAATGTCCTTTTCATAAATTTATTCTACTTGGTTTGAAAAGGGGTTAAAATTACACCAAATAGACGTCCTTCAAATCCAATTTATGAGTGTGAAAGAGACAAGTTCACTCAACAATAATTTTTCTTTTTGGGAGAGTCGGGAAAGATCTTAAACAAGACTCAGGAATGTTTTTCTAAGTAGCATATCATGGGGGAGGCCAGGGCTCCCGTACAAGAATTTTTTTGAAAGTCAACAACTCATAGATAGCTGAAACAAGATTGGGAAAACCTAAATCTTTCCAAGTCGAGGAGGATAAAACACTTGTAGATGTTACCTTATCTACAATATATCAAATAATTCCCCTTATCTGAAAGGGTGTAGAAGAAGGAAGTCGAGGCTCTACAAGATCATTCCAATCAAAGGAAACCATTCTAGGACTTGAAGGGAGCGCGCTCGAAGAGAGTGGAGTGCTCCCTTGTTCAGAAGGTACGTGACTAGAAATGCTAAGGACATGGTCGAAGGATGCATCACCCTCCAAAATAAGAGTGGGATTGATCAAAGATTGCATTGGCAATGTCACTTCCTTAGACTTGTCACTCTCCAAGAGAAGAGTGGGATCGATCGAAGATTGCATCGACACAACCACTTCTTCAACCGTTGGTTAAAAAAGATGCGAGACAACAAGTTAAAGAGATGCATTGTTAGAATATGAAAGATTGTGCTCGTTTTACCATTGGCAATACCCTTGTCACCCGACCATAGGCTGAAGCCACCCTCCGAGCACCTTGACCTTGACAGAGAAGAATATTGGTAGCAATCAATAGCCAAGGAAGGCTAATGGACCAATCAAGAATAGAAACCAAGCTGATCAAATAGTCCCACCCAGAAACTGGTGCAACACCTTCCCCAGAAACTTACTCACAAAACTGCCAACTGCAGTGCGCAGAAACTTCTCTTTGCAATTCTGAGAAGTGTGAATAATGAGAACTGGCGCCCTGTATTTATAGTGGTTTGGCAGACTTACTGGGGCTGACTTCTCCTTCTGGGTACTAATTAATTCACATTAATTATATTTCTGCAGTCGACATCTCATCTAGGGTTTCCTTTACTTCTTTGCTTCCTTCCATAATATTCTAATCTCATCATAGGTCACAATAGAGGTTCATACCTCCTGAAGCTACCATAATATCAACACTCCCTCCTAGCTAGGGAGGTATGGTCTTGAGAAAAAACAAACCATTCAACTGGTAGTATCATGAGCACCGTCATTATTATCCAATTGGATAATGACAACTGGTACAATATCAATTGATAGAACACACCTGTGTTTATCCATGGTAGTACGCAACTACTCAAACCATGACACATAGTCACAAATAGTGGAACAAATCCACCACAGTAGTATATCTCTATTGTCTGGAGACAAGCAGTCTCCATAACAATCATCTGATGCCAACCTGCAAAGAAAAATATTGTTAAAATAAACTGAATCATCTGGGCCAATCTTTCACTCATGTCTGTGAGATATGAAAGAATATCTGCCCTCAGAGTAGAACAATGAGATATCTGGACTATTCTTCTCAAACAAGGAAGAATAATTGTCCTGTCTTCTGAACCTGGACCATTCCCCACCCTGGGCCATTCTTCCTACACTAATCAAAGTGCACCCTGGAGAGAATGTATAAACCCTAAGGAATGCCTGTCTCTGATTGTCGAGCCTGGGCCATTCCCCACCCTGGGCCATTCCTCCTGCACTAATCAAAGTGCACCCTGGAGAGAATGTATAAACCCTAAGGAATGAATGTTTGGACCATTTCCTCTATTAACCACAAGAGGAAAATACTATCCTGCATCAACCTCCAAAACGGACCATTCCTCACGTTAACCACAATGAGAAATCGTTGTCCAGAGAGGCGGGCCAGTCTTCTTGAGTAACCCTCAAGAAGAGAGACTGCCCTAGACCACTCCCCATGTTAACCACAATGGGAAGTCGCTATCTATGATACATCAACAATATAGACCATTTCCCATGTTAACCACAATGGGAAATTGTTGTCCGTCAGAAATCTCAATCCACTTTCCGAACAGAAAAGAATCTGTCCAATCTTGGCTATTTTTCAATCACAAAGACAAATGTTTCAATAATATTTTAGTGATCCCTCCTAACCTTGAGAGTCTTCCCTTTCATCTAAGGGAGTTATTTCCACGATCCCCATCTTCTCTCGGAAATATGCAAACTTTATTCTGGATAGAGGTTTTGTCAGAATGTATGTTGTCTGCTCGTCAGTGGGGATATACTCGAGTTTTACCTCTCCTTCTTGGAATTTATCTATAATAAAGTAGTATTTGATCTCAATGTGTTTCGACCTTTCATGAAACACATGTTGTTCTAATAATATTATACAACTCTGATTATCACAATATATTATGATCGATTCTCTAATCTGATCAAATAAATCAGAGATTAACTTTCTTAACCATATTGCTTCAGTGCATGCTTCACATGCTGCCATATACTCTACTTCTACTGTGCTGAGTGCAACAGACTTCTGTTTCCTACTGCCCCAAGATATCATAGCGGAGCCCAAGATGAAACACATACCTGAAGTGCTCTTTCTGTCTTCTGCACTTCCTGCCCAATCTGAGTCTGTGAATCCATGAAGTTGTATATTGTTGGATGCGGTATATCTCAAACCATAATTTATTGTTCCACAAATATATCTTAATACATGCTTTGCAGTTATCCAATGCTCATGTCTTGGTTCCACTTGGAACTGGCTTAGTGTATTCACGGCAAAGAAAATGTTTGGTCGAGTATTTAACAAATATATCAATGACCCAATTAGTTGTTGATATAGAGATGGATCTACTGGATCAGAATCTGGAACTTTCACTTTTCTTATATTCACATTCATAGGGGTGTCCATGGACTTACAATCCATCATTCCAAATTTCTGAAGAATCTTTATTGCGTACTTTCCTTGTCCAAGGAATACTTCACCACGCTTCTACCATACCTCTAGTCCCAAGTAATAGTGCATGAGACCTAGATCTTTCATATCAAATTCAGAAGCTAATTCCTTCTTGCGCTGGATAATGAGAGATTCTTCACATGTTATGAATAGATCGTCAACATATAATAGTAGAATCACAGGTGCATTGTCCACAACTTTGTAATAAAGGTTTGGATCTACATGACTCTTGGAGAAACCGAGTCTTGTTAGATAGTTGTCCATTCTAGCATACGAAGCCCTTGGAGCTTGCTTGAGTCCATATAGAGCTTTCTTCAATCTGCAAATGTGAGTGTCTCTGGAGTGTACCTCAAACCCTTGAGGTTGTTCAATATATACTTCTTCCTCAATAGCTCCATTGAGGAAAGTTGTCTTTACATCCATCTGATGTAAGTTCCATCCCATGGAAGTGACAAGAGATATGATAGCTCTAATGGAAGTATATCTAGCCACCGAAGAAAATGTTTCGTCATAATCTTCTCCTTCCTTCCGGGAGAACCCTCTAGTTACGAATCTTGCCTTGTATTTATCCACGCTTCTGTCTGTTGCATGTTTGATCTTGTACACCCATTTTTAAGTTACCACCGATTTTTCTTTAGGTCTTGGTACGATTTCCCATACCTCATTGCTCTTCTATCATAGCTTCTTTCCATTGTTCCTTTTGAACTGCTTCTTCAAATGTGGTAGGTTCTTCATCTAGAAGATTTGTCATGTATGTTGCATAACATGAGAATCTTTTAGGTCTTTTACTCTTTCTGAATGTTCCTTCTGGAACCTTGAGTCTTTCTACGTCTTGTAAGGTAGCTTCAAGCCAAGCTGGTATTTTCTTAGTCTTAGGTATGATATCTACATCAATGTTTTCACATGGCTCCATAGGATGATCGGGTAGTTCCTTTTCGTCATTTACGTTTTTTGTTCTTTCTTCATTAAGTTCTTCTATATTTTCTTCGATGGATTTCCTAAAGGCCATCCTTTCATTGAATGTTACGTCTCTACTGACCTCGATCTTTTGTTGTTCTGGAATATATATTCTGTAAGCCTTGGATGAATCACTATATCCCACGAATATCCCTTTCTTTCCCAAAGGTTCTAGTTTATTCCTCTTGTCCTTGGGAATGTGGGAGTAAACAAGACATCCAAATATTCTTAGATTTTCCACATTAGGTTTCTTACCTGAGAAAACTTCTTCTGGTGTCATGTTCTTCAATATACGATGAGGACTTATGTTCTACACATATATTGTTGTCATTGTTGCTTCTCCCCATAAGAACATGGACAGACCTTGATCATTCAGTAAGGCTTTTACGGTTTCTTAAATAGATTTGTTCTTTCTTTCTGCTACACCATTGTGTTGAGGATTATGAGGAACAATCAACTCCCTCCTAATCCCTGCTGATTTGCATAATGCAACGAATTCCTTCGAGGTGCATTCTCCTCCATTATTTGTTCTTAATGTCTTGATCTTCTTGTTCGTGAGGTTTTCTATCTTTGCTTTGAATTCTTGAAACTTGTTGAATACTTCGTCTTTTGTCTTCAGTAGGTATAGCCAAGTCTTTCTTTAATAGTCATCTATGAAGATTACGTAGTAAGAAGATCCTCCTAGAGATTTTACTGGCATCGGACCACAAACATCTGAGTGTATTAGATCTAGGATCTCCTTAGATCCGTTATTACTGCTTGGGAATGGTGTCTTGATATTCTTCCCAAGGGCACATCCTTTGCATATTCCTTCATGTGTAGAGTGAAACTCCGTATTCCTTCAACTAGTCTTTTGAGAAAGGGTAATTCTTGATAATTAATATGAGTGTACCTTCTGTGCCAAAGTTCATTAGGGTTGACTTCGTCGTGTACAAGAGCTTCTTCATTTTGTTCTTGTAGTCTATACAAATTTCCTTCACGACTTCCGATAACCCTAGCATTCTCTATGCTGGAGTCTTTATGCCATGATAACACTATTCCATCCACGAAAGCTATTATGTTTTCCTTGTCTTCTAGGCAAGATATTGATACAAAATTATTTTCTAAACTAGGTACATATAAAAAATTGCTTAAGTGAACATAATTACCTGTTTTCATTTTGATGGCGGCTTGTCCAAATCCTTTCACGGGGTAAGTGGTTTTATCCCCAAGCTCTACCTTGTACGAGGTATTCTTCTCATTTAGATTTGAGAGTCTGGCTTGATCTCCCGTCATGTGCCTAGAACCTTCGTTATCGATTATCCACATGTCATATTCAATCATTCCAGTAAGTGTTGAGTAGTGCAAAAGACCGATTGTTTCATACATGTCTTCGGTTGACTGGTAACTGGTCATGCCTTGATCCAAAACTTCAACTTCATCATTTCTGTCTTCTAAGAGAGCCAAAAGGTGCGTTGAGTTAGGGTGCATCTTAATATCTTCTTTTTGAGCGAGATGCTCCATCGCAAGGTGTCAGATATGAGGTTAGGGTTTCTGCAACTACTTATGCTAGTAACCCTAGTTGTAGTGTCTTTGGAAGTTACTCCTGCTAGTAACCCTAGCGGCAGTTCCTCAACGAGCTTACTACCCTAGCGGTTATGCTTCCTTCTAGCGTTTAGAATGAATGAAGGAGGTGTGGGCCCATAACCTATTAGAATATGAAATATTGTGCTCGTTTTACCATTGACAATACCCTTGTCACCCAACCATAGGCCGAAGCACCCTCCGAGCACCTTGACCTTGACAGAGAAGAATACTGGTAACAATCAATATCCAAGCAAGGCTAATGCACCAAGCAAGAATACAAAACAATATGATCAGATAGTCTCACCCAGAAATTGGTGCAACACCTTACCCAGAAACTTGCGCACAAAACTGCCAACTGCAGTGCGCAGAAAATGCTCTCTGCAATTCTGAGAAGTGTGAATAATGAGAACTGGCGCCCTGTATTTATAGTGGTCTGGAAGACTTACTGGGGCTGACTTCTCCTTATGGGTACTAATTAATTCACATTAATTATATTTTTGCAGCCGACATCTCATCTAGGGTTTCCTTTACTTCTTTGCTTCCTTCTGGAATATTCTAATCTTTTCATAGGTCACAATAGAGGTTCATACCTCCCGAAGCTACCATAATATCAACATGCATCACCCCCCAAAAAAGGAGTGGTTTCGGTCGAAGATTGCATCGACACGACTGTTGGTTGAATAGGACATGAGACAAAAAGGTCAAGAGACGTGTCACACCCTAAAGGAAGAGGGGCTTCAACTGAATATTGCATCGACATGATCGTTGTATCAACCAAAGAAGGACTAGAATGTTGGGAAACCAAAGATGACTCAAAACCCAAAGGGCCCCTAGGAAAGGATCACGCTTCTTGTACCACAACAATAGCAGGACACAAACGAGTAAGGTGAGGTCATTTGCAAAGCCTACAAAGGAACTTGGGCTTACGTCTTATACATCTAGGTTTCTCAATCATATGAATTCCCCCAAGATGACTTGCAGTGGCTGGTGACATTCTCCTAGCATGAATTGCATAGGTTGGTGATGAATTCCCAAAATCACTAGCAAAGGTTGGTGACAAACCTTCAACATGATTAGCAGAGGTTGATGATGAACCCCCAACATGACTAGCAGAGATTGATGATGAATCCCCAACATCACTAGTAGAGGTTGGTGATGTATGTGCAATGTGACTAGCAGTGACTATATTTGTGCCCCAAGCATGACTTGCAGTGGTTGGTTGATGGTCTTCAACATGACTTGCAGAGGTTGTTGACCAATGTCCAACATGACTAATAGAGATTGGTGATATAATGTTAGTATGAATCACAGTGACTGGACTTGTGGCGGCGGTTGGTTGTGGCATTTGAAACCAAGGTTCTCGGAAAGACTAGTTTTGAGAAATTGCAGGCCAGGAAGGGTTCTGGAAAAGACTAGTTTTGAGAAATTGCAGGCCAGGAAGGGTTCTAGTATACACCATGGCCCTATCCAACAGGATAGTATCCTCCTCCAAACTGATATATAAATGGTTGTAAGGGCATTTTCACCGAGGAAGCCGTCTGCGAAGAGAAAGCGACACGACAAGAGTTACTCAGGTGAGGATATATGTTTCCCCCATATGAAGGAACTTCGTCAAGGGGGTTACCCATACTATAAAAATGACTCCCCCTAGATGAAACACAAGAGGATCGAAAAATTTATGCCATGGGAAAAGAGTTCATAGGAACCGACATAGAGGAAGAAGGATAGATGGACAAGATGTAATAAGTAGAATGACTGCCCATTTGAGCACTTTCTCCTGGAAAAGTGAAGCTAGGATTGGATCCATAGGAAGGAAGATTCCAACCTCCTACCATAAGATTTGGTTGAGGAATATGACTCCCACCAAACAAAAAGGGAGAATAAGGAGGCATCATGCCCCCAGACCCAAAACTAGGATTCACAAAAGACGATGAGACAAAGGATGGCAAGTGCAAAGACATATCTTGCATACCATGAGAAAAATGATTAGAGGCCCAAGGTATTGGTTGAGTATCATGATTCGACGTACCACTCAGAAATACAAAAGGAATCATCCCCATGGAATGAGAAAATACCATGGGTTGGGTAACACTAACTAAGGGAGTTCCAAGGGCTCCACTAACTATAGAAATGAAAAATCACGACGCAATACAAAATCCTAAGGCCAAATAATACTCAAAGAGCACACCAAAAATAAACAAAAGGCCAATATGTACACAAATAGGATAAAGTGGTTGAAAGGGGCCTCCCTCCCTAAAGTAGGCATGCCTCGCCCAAGAGAGGCCTGAGACTCCCTACAAAAGATCGGAGGTATCTGAATCAGTTATAAGGGCCCTCGTGGGATTAATAACACAATCGGTCAGATCCCCCCAGAGAGGTAATCCTCCATAAATATTATGTGATGTCCAACCCTTATCTGACTCATGGTACCTGCATAATAACCTTTGCAAGTAACCTATGTGGCTACCTATGTCAAGAAACTAAGCCACCACGATATAACCAATGCGTAAGCGAACAGTCGTAAGTCAGGTCCAACGAATGGGCAAGGTAACAAATCTTGAAATATCGAGAGCACCACCTCTCATAGAGGTAAAGGTACTAGAAATACCTCCATATACGAATAGATCCTCAGAAATATCTCTAACGCTAAAAAAGTATTGGAGGGATATCTCCTAAACCAACTTTGCACGACCTCGTGCTTAACTTCAGTGTGAGTGGAGCCTCCTGACGTCACTAATTATACAATGGATTTCACCACTCCCTTAGTCAGACACATATGTTGAGTTTAATAGCCTTGGAGAAGTTTACTCACAAAATCCCATTCCAAGGCTCTAAATCTTAAGCTAGTTTGTGCACCCTGAAAAACAAAATCGTTTCTAATCAATTTTAAATTGATCAACGTTACTTTTAGTGGCTTTGTTTACTCAAAAGGTGCGGTCGTGAAACTGATGATGTTATGACTCATTGAGTAAAAGAAATGAATATGAATATAATGCAAATTCCTAACTTCAAATCTCAATAAATGATAAGCTTTTCAAAATGCAAGTTTCAATTCAATTTTACAATTTTGAATAAGATGCAATCTTTCCATACATGAACTAATATCAACAATAAGAACCCAAAAGATCAAATGCCAACAATGCAAAATGTATATTTTTGTATTTTTAATATAAAAGAGTGAAAATGCAAGGACTGAACAACAACTTGATATAAATACCCTATTGTATGAAAACAGAGACAAACCAAGTAGAATATCAAGAATTAAACACACAACCCAATATGCAAGGACAACCAATGAAAAGGATGATGAGAAAGAAAAACCGCCTGAAAATTCAACCAAAGGAAGATTTCTTATCACTCTGCAGGCACTTAACAGTCATGACAAAGACCTAAGAAGACTCAACAGCCATCAACACTTACCCAACAAACATCAAACTCAATAATCAAGCAAAAAAGGATGATGTACATGATTGTTCAAGATAAAGCTGTGTATGTACGCTCCCTATAGAATGACATCTCGCGCATGTACGCGTCTGTCGAGGGAAAACTTGTGTATATGTATTAAAACACTGCTAGGTTAAGGATAAGGCCAATAAACTCACACTCAAAATAAAAACAGGTTGTCAAGAAATCAGACGACAAGAAACTCAAGGTAAACGAGAGCAATAAAAGGAGAAAAAACACTCCAAACCCCAAAAAGAAGATTCCCTCCCCAGTATGGTCACCAATTTTGTTACAAGCAAAATCACTCTATGGCATGGGGTAAACCACAACATACGAAAATGACTGCATAAATCAACTCTAATCTCAAGTATGCTATATAAACAAACATGCTAACGAGACAAGATAAAGATCTTACCTCATCCATATGTTTAATGAAGTCCACCATTGAGGACTTGAATCAAAGCAATACACCTGCAACTTGTCCTCAAAACCAAGATATGAAATCAAATGGTGATAATATATAAATTTAGCACATATAATAACATAATCCATCAATATTCATAACAAATACGTCCATGGAATAACAATTAAAATATTTGCAAGACATTAATTGGACGAGAAAAGAGCATTTCTATTAAAATGTAATCAATAGAAGTGTATGAATGACAAACTTCCATGTCAGCGCGTTCGAAACTGAGAAACTAAGTCCCTTCCAATTGGGCCTCCACCACTTCAATCCTTCACCAAAGGCAAGCTCATATAAGAGAGATAATGAGGTTCTCCATCATATAGGGAAGAGCTTGGGGGTTGAACAATGTGTTTAGACTTAAAAGGAGAAAGGGATGTAGACTCAATAAGAAGTGAATAATTTCTCCAGAGTAACTTTTCTCTCAAAGTTGAATTCTTTCTCCTCTTCTCCACATCTTGGATATGGCCCATTTATAGCCTTCAAATGGAAATGAGGGATTGAGTCAGAGCGTTTTCGGTATATAAAAAGTCAAGGATCATGGATCCCATGACGTGACATGGAAACCCGACACCATTTTTTAATTTTGGGTGCAAAACCCGATGTACGTGGGTTGTAATGGTGCAACCTGCATATACGCATGTTTTATAGTTATTAGGGCACGCATATGTGGAAAAATGCAATTTTTAGCTTTGGGAACTGTAAAAAGGGACTTGAAGTCTGCATAGGGAAATGGAAAAGGCCTTCTGAGCAAGTTGCATGAGGTGAGTAAAATCTTGCTATAACAACTAATTTTGTTTTCCCATCTATTTGTGGATGGAATGTTGTATATCTATTCAACTTAGTGTCCATATTCTCCCAAAGTGTAGTCCAAAAGGCATTGAGAAATATGGTATCCCTATCTAAGATAATTTTGCTTGGTATCCCAAACTACATCCATACCTGTTCAAAGAACATGTTTGTTTCTTATTGTCCTCTGGTGGTCTTTTTACAAGGTCTAAGAATGCCCATCTTACTAAACCTATCAACTACTACAAATAAATAATCATGTCCCTTCCTAGTTGTTGGCAAACCTTCCAAAAAATCTATGGAAATGTTTTCCCAAGGTTGAGTGGGTACATGTAAGGGATGGTATAGACCTTTCTTTATATTATTGGCCTTGTTGGTACAACACAATATGCATCCTCTAATATATCATGCTACATATTCTTCCATTATGGGCCGATACACATACCTTTGTAAGTTAGCAACTATCTTCCGAACACCAAAATTTTGTACAACTTTGGAGGTGTGAGCCTCTCTGATAAATTGCAATATTTCACCTTTAGGAATTTATAGATTGTCTAGCTTGTAGAGAAACATGTTCTGGAGATGATAGTCAGCCTTACCTTCACCTTATTCTACATGTTGTACATGTGAAGATGGAGGCAACTCCAATTTGTAAGCCATACTTCCAATCCTTTGCAAACATTTATTGGGGCCATAATATTTGGGTGCTAATTTATAATTTTCCTTATTTTGTTGCTTGAGAGACATCTATTTATATGGTTGTAGCATCAGAAATACCCAATCCCCCACTTCAAATTCCCTTTCACTGCGATATTAATATTCTTGTTGTTTCAACTTATTTTGTGCCATAACCAAGTTGTCCTTTAATAGTTTGAGAACCTCTTGTTGGTTCCCTATATGATCACTCACTGCTTGAACATTTGTAGTCCCTTTCAAGGGTGATGTGATGAATGGATGATGATATCCATAAAGTTCCAAAAATGGGCACATTTTTTATGAAGTATGGAAGTATGTGTTGTACCATCATTCCGCCAAGGGAAACCACTTGACCCATTGTGTATGTTCATCAAATGAAAAGCAATGAAGATATCCTTCTCGACACATATTCACAATATTAGTTTGTACATCGGATTGAGGATGGTAAGATGAGTTGTGAGCCAATTGAGTACTCAAACAAAAAAATAATTCAATGTAAAAATTTCCACTGGAAATTGGATCTCTGTCACTTACAATAATCTTGGGGACTCCATGTAGCTTTTGAACTATTTCCATGAATTTTGTGACTATTGTCCTTTCTTTAAAAGGATGAGAAAGAGAGAAAAAATGGGCATACCTCGTCAATCAATCCACTACTACCATGGTGACAATATTTCCTTTAGATTTGGGTAAACCTGTAATAAAATCCGTTGAGACTTCTTCCCAACGTTGAATTGGTATAGCTAATGGTTGTAGGAGACCCGAAATATTTATTGTCTCTCCCTTATTCTGTTAGCAAACCAAAAATTAAAATACAAACTTTTTAACATTAGTTTTAAGAACTTCCCAGAAAAAATCATTATTGATCCTGTGGTATGTTTTCAAGAATCTTGAATGTCCTCCTATAAGAGAAGTGTGCAATTCCATAAGGATATTATGTTTGAGTTGGTAATTCTTACATAAATATAGGAAATAATGATACCACAGAAAATCATTCTTCCATACAAAATTATCTAATGAATTGGGGTCCTCTTGTAGTGGTTGAATGATTTTGCATACCTCTTGATTTTGCTTCCATTCTATCCTTGATTCTTCCACCCAATAAGATTGTGGAATAGAAATAGCACATAGTGAACCTTATGTTTCTTCTTCTTTCCTTGAAAGAGCATCTACCACAACATTATGTTTTCCTTTTTGTATATAATTTCAAAGTCATAACCTAGTATCTTTGTAACCCATTTTTGTTTCTCTTCTAAAGATAATCGTTTCTCCAAGAAGTACTTCAAACTATCATGATATTTTTTTACTTTGAAGTGTATTCTTATTAGGTAAGGGAGCCATTTATTAACTACATGTAGTATAGTCAAATAAATGGGTTTAAGTTTTCTCCTTTAAGTTGTCTGCTTTTGAAGGAAAGGTCCCTTTCTTCTTGCATTAAAATTGCACCAATTACATGGCCTGAGGCATCACACTCCGCAATAAATGTTTTTGTGAAGCTAGGTGTGACTAGTAAGGGAGTTGTACACACATCTTCCTTAAGTTTTTTAAAATATTTGGTTGTTGCTTCAGTCCAAGAAAATGCTTCCTTCTTTAATAATGCTCTTAGAGGTGCTGGTATTTGACCATAGTTATTGACAAACTTGCAGTAATATCCTGTCAATCCTAAGAATCCTCTAATTTTATTCAAGTTTTTTGGAATTGGACTTTCCCTCATATATTTAATTTTGTTAGGGTCTACTTTTACACCTTCATGAGGTACAATATGACCCAAATATTCCACTTATTGAACCTTTAAGTCACACTTGGAAGGATTTTCATAAAGTTGTTGCTCTTCCAATAGTTGTAATACTCTCTCAACATGTTGTACATTCTCTTCCCAAGATTTTTTGTATATTAGTATGTCATCAACAAATACTAACACAAATTTTCTAAGGAAGGGCTTGAAAATAGAATTCATCAAGCTTTGAAATGTTGAAGGTGCATTAGTAAGTCCAAATGGCATAACCAAAAACTCATAATGACCTTCATGTGTTCTAAAAGTTGTTTTGGGAATGTATTCCTACCTCATTCTGATTTGATGAAATCCCAAATGAAGATCCAACTTATTGAAGAAAATTGGTCCATGCAATTCATCTAATAATTCATCAATGACAATAATAGGAAACTTATATTTCATGGTCATTTTGTTGAGTTGTCTATAATTTGGACACATACGCCATGAACAATCCTTTTTTTGTAACCATCACCACTAGTGAATAGAAAGAACCTTTTTTTGGTTGAATGATGTCGACCTCCAACATTTCTTGGATCATATGCTCAATCTCACTCTTTTATGCATATGGATGCATGTAATTCCTAATGTTAGGTGGTACATTTCCTGGTAGAAAATGAATAGCATGGTCATGATATCGAGCAAGTGGAATACCCTTAGGCATTTCACCAAATACCTTAGAATTACTTTTGATAACTATTTGGAGATATAATGGAGCAGATGATATAGATGTTTGAACATCAAGTGAGCACAATTGTGCAATTACACCATGGTGTCCCTTTTTGAGTAATTTTGTCATGCTATTAGAGCTTATCACCTTAGAGGGTTTCCCTTGGAAAACTCTAAGCTCAATTTCCTTTCCATCCAAGGAAAGTCTCATGAAAAGATCTTGAAAATTAAGGGTCATTATTCCCAATGATTGCAACCATTTGACCCCTAATACAATATCAACAACAAGCATTTGGATACCCATTTTTATTGCAACCATTTGACCCCATATTGAGCTTAATACTATAGCACTTCCTACAAAAATTTATGCTACCTCCATCTGCAATCATTACTTGAAACTCTGGTGTTGGAAATACAAAGCAATTGAGATCTTTTGCTAATTTTCAATTGATGAAGTTATGGCTACTACGAGAATCAATCAACATTGTTACCTTTTTCTTTTTTTAATCTATCCTTGTATCTTGAGGGTTTGTAGAGTACTGAAGTTGGCCAATGCATGACAAGATATTGTTGGAGTAGTCTCTTTTAGATATAGATCTTGTGGTGGTTCTGTTTCTTCACCTTCTTCATCTTCATAGTCTATGTGGAATGATTTCTTTCCACTGCATTTATGCCCCTTACTGTACTTGTTGTGACAATTGAAACATAGTCCCTTTTCTCTTCTTTCATTCATTTGTTGAGGTTTCAACCTTGTCGGTTGATGTACAATTGTATTATGACACCCAAAACGATCTCTTATTCATACGTATGTTCCAATGGTATATTTGTGTGAAGCCTTGCTCTTTGTTTGAATATGATGAGAAAATTACATAACTTCGATAATATTTACAAGAGTTCTTTAGAAAAGTTCATGTTTAATGTCTTATTTTAATCCACCCATGTAAGCTTCCAACAACTTTTCATCACTTATGTCATCCACCCTTGTGGACAATACCTGAAATTATGAATTATAATCTTCAATATCACTTGAGTGCTTGATTCTTGTCAATTGACTAAAGTATTCATGTTACCAAACTTTCTCATATTGTGCTTATAAGTATCTTGTAAATAAACCTCAAGTATAATGATAAAAATGGGGCTTCCTCTTAACTACCCATTCATACCAATGATATGGTTTTATCTCAAATTTCAAAGTTTTTATGCGAATCCTTTGATTATCATCCATAATATTATGCAGTTCAAAATATTACTCTATTTGGTTCACCTAGGTAAAGACCTTTGTTCCATCAAAAAAATTTAATTCAATCTTGGGAAATTTGAATTTAGGACCCACGCAATAATTAACTTCACTATTAGAGTTAAGTCCAATTGAAGATTGCTTATTACTGGAAGGTTGCTCAACATGAATTCTATGTTTATTTTCATGAGTCACTTTGGTCATAGTGTCACTCTTAGGAAGCCTCCCATCTAAGGTTTGTAAAATGGAATTTTTTAATTCCTCCATCTTTTTATCCATCAAATATTCCATATGATCACCCATCTTATTTTTCATATGTGCATTATTTTCATTCATATTCTTTTTCATATTTTCAATTTGGTGAAAATTCCATCGCTTTCTTCTTGAGTCATGGTCGAGATCTCTAGAGGTTTATTTGGTGAAGTAAGTTTTGTAGGAGACTTTGAAGCCATGTGAGAAAATAATAATTCTCTTGTTTTTCTTCTTTTTCACAAATTTTGAATCACCAAAAATGCATGTTCCAATCAAAATTTATGCCATTTGTAAGTTACTTACGTTTCAAACCCTAGCTTGGAGTATATTTGGATAGTTTACCTTTGTCCTAATATATCTCTGAACTTTGAACCCTTATGAGTCTAAAATTTTATCTTGTAGTACTTTGATAAGCATTTTTAAACTCCTAAAATTTTCACAGTCTGAACCTTCACCGATAAAAGGTTATAGCACAAATACCAAAATGGCTTGTTTAAGAATAATTTTAGGATTAGCAAAAATCCCAAACTTCCACAAGGTATATCTCACAAATTATAATGATTCAATTTATGAAAAAAATTTCACATGTAATTTTCTATGTATCCTTAAGATTCTTAAAATTCCAGAGTCTAAAACTACACCTAAATTCATTTATAGCGAAAATAAAACATGACTTGTTTGAGACTAATTTCAGGACTAGTGACAAACCCCAACTAAAAAAGAAGATATCTATGAAACTATAATGACCCAAAAAATGAAATTTGGACCAGACATACATCTCTTTGTTGTCTCAAATTCCAAAAAATGTTTACTTTCTAAAACTTCTCAGATAAAAAAAAAAAAAAGTTATATTGAAAATCTCAAGATAGCTCCTTTAAAATTGATTTTAGGATGAGTCAAAAACCCTATCTTCCATAAGATATATCTCCTAAAGAATAACCAAGAAGAACTTGAAATTTGTACTTGATGTAACTGGATATCTTTTCCAAGTAACCTCCCAATTTTTCTTTTTGAAGTGTTACAGAAAACAAGTTATAGAAAAAATTCCAATATGACTTGTTTGAAGCAGAAAAACCCTAAGATCAATTCTCTAATACCAAACGTTATGATCCAATGCCTTGAAAAGGATAAAAAGTCAATGGTTATAGTCCACTTAGAGGGGGAAACCTCATTTTTCAATATATCCAATTCAGAATAAAATATGAGATGAGATCAGATGATCCTAAGACTAGGTCTCCTTGGTGTGTGTGTGTGTGTGTGTGTGGGAGATAAAGAGTACAATTATAATGAAAGGGTGCAATTAAGGGTTATAGCCTACATACAAATATAACACTAGAAATGTAATAATTCAATATCTATGGATTAATAAGGGGTTTTATACATAAAATGGGGCTTTGGTTAGGGCTTAACAAATACCTTTAGTTTTACTAATTCATCACCTAACTGATTCTCTCATAAGAAAAGCCAAACATACTTCTTACTTGAACTAATCAACTTTTTGGCTTGGTTGGAACTTACCAATGAGATCTTTGATTTACCTTTATGTGCATTGATGATGAAAGACTTCCAATCCTTGATAAAGTGGTATTAGTTTTCTCTTTGCATGAAGATCACATCCCTCATATACATGTAGGGGCTTCCAAACACTACACCACACATGACAAGGGGTACTACATCTAACTCCACTTCATCAATAAAATATGCACTTACAACAAATTCGATCTTACACTATTTAATGACCTTGATATCTGCATCCTTATTTACCCACCCCAATGGATATCAGATAGGATGATTATGAACTTCCAACCCAAGCTTGTTGACCAAATCCCTTGGTATGAGATTGTCCTGCGAACCAGAATCAAATAAAGCATATACCTTGTTCTTCTTAACCTAGATATTGATATGGAAGAGTTGTGTCATCTCCTTCTCTTCCTTGTGATGAAGATTAATCATATTCACCTCCTTTTGTGCTTAACTGCAGAAAATATTCTCATTCACATCTAAGTTTCTCTCTCCCTGGTTGCTTGAATGTGTGGCTAGAAGGATCATCTTATTGAAATCCTTCTTACGATTCTTAGGGTTTAGCTGTGGATGTAGATTCCAACACTTTTCTTCAGTGTGACCATCGATATTGCAATGCTTACCATGGTTACTTGGATCCTTGCACTAATGTGTAGTGGTTGTCATCTTCTTGTATTTCCCTTTCCACTTATTCTTCCCCTCCTTGGAAGCATCTTGGTGATCTTTCTATTTGGAACAACTTGTCTGTCCTTTCTTCCAGCCTATATTTTCCAGATAATGTGTTTGCACACAGGTCTCATCAACTTTCTTGAGCTTGAAGAGCATCACTTGTTTTGAAAATGGTTGTGTAGACCCCGCAAACAATTAAGGAGTACATATGGGTTTCTTGGGGGAGATAACCAACATGATAGCGATCTTTGTGAATTCATTGGTGTACTCTTGCACAATCTGGCCTTGCCTTTACATGAAGTAATTCCAATGGATCCATTGGTCCTCTACATAACCAATAGGGTGGAACTGGGACTTAATGAGGGTTTTGAAATCCTCCCACTTAGTTACTGGTGGATTACCCTCTAGCCTAAGTGTCTAAATGTGGATTTTCCACCAGGATAATGCATGACCCTCTAATTTCAGTCAGACAAACAAAATATTATGCTCCATGTCTATAATGTGAACACTGAAATAGACCTCTAATTGATGCAACCAATTATTGAAATTTAATGCATCGATATCACCTTAGTATGGCTTGATATCCACTTTTGCACCCATTTTAAATAAATACGATGAAGGGGTAATGGAACTAGAACTTAGTTTCTCTTTCTTGGGCTCTTTCCTCGACTCTTTTTTTGGGTCTTCATTATCTAATTATTTCCCCTCTAATATGATATCTGAGTTAGAGCCTCCAACCTCCTTGAATGGTCCAATCTTGTTTACTAGACCCGTCATGAGGCGGAACATATTGCGAGATATTTTGGTAGCATTCTCGTCTATCCTCACAAATCTCTCTTCTACTACTGATCTCGAGGGTTTTTGTGAATAGAATCATCTACCATGGATAGGGTTCTACGACTTTATTCTTAATAAAATTCCTAGATTCTACAAATTTCCACAGATATCCCAAAGAAAACTACTCTAATACCAATATGATATGGAAATTGTCGTGGATATTCCATTGGAATGGTTCATCATTACATATCTTAAACTATTATGAAATCTTATATTTTTTGCATTTTATTTCCTTAGATCTCATATTAGTCAATTACTAGTTTTTCTTGAATTTGTGAAATTAACTAAATACAAAAAAAAAAAAAAATGGGAAAAAATATACCCACCATCCACACAATTTAACACAATATGTATCATGGGAAACCCAATACGGGAGAAAACAAAACTAGAAGGTGAGGCCTATGCTCTGCTCTCTTTTCTTTAGTTATGGAAAGAAAGTACAAATAAATAGGAACACACTATGGAGTTTCCTTTGACACAGTGGCCTAAACGACTGCTACAAAATCTCCTACCTCCTTTGATATGCTCTCAAAATACCACTCCTTGGATGATCTGCTCAACTATGGAACACGTACAATATAAAAGAATGAAACCCTTTTTCCTTCTAGAATCCTGATATTTAACATAGCTCGATATTTATCTAGGTTTAGGTTTTTTACTTCCTCAACCCTCAATTACTGATAATGTTTCGCCCCTATAGAATCTTCTTGAAAGTCCACATGTGACTATCCACACATGTTTTGAGTAATGGGGGTTGACGTGGCATCCACTCATACCATGGTGGTAAACATTGTAGGTCCACTTGTGAGAGACATACATTTCACATATGAACTCTAATTGAGGATATTATTACACCATTGGAAAGGTCTCAGTGTGAATAATATGGAATCTTCCTCAAGAGTAGGTTTCGACAAAAAAAATGTCGATCGATGCCTCAAAATGGCTCCGGAAGATTTCATACGGTTTTTTTGGACCCAATTTTCCATACTGATACATGCCACTAAAATGGATTTGAAAGTTGGTTCCTCCATCTTTTTCTACCCAAAAAATACCAAGATAGACGACCAATTAAATAATGGTCCAATCTAGATCAATAAACAAGAGTGTCTCATACACCAATTTGGTGTCTAGCTAGGGCATGACCTTCGAAATTTATTATTATTATGTTGTACTGTATGAAAGCATTTGATAATGAGATACAACTAGTCACATCTATTGTGTGCAAGAAATATGATAATTCATCTCAATAAAGATAGAGAAATTGATATAATAAGTTACAATCCTAATAATTATGGTATTTTCAAGACTAAAGTTTAGGGGTGGGAAATCAAAGGAATATTGCATGGGATGGGATGAGATGAGGTTACAAAGGACTTTGGGATGAACGAATTGATATTTGAGATTGATTGATTAAAGAGAAAGTTTTATTTTTGATGGGGACTATCAATTGCATTTCATATGGTTTAGAAATAGTAATTTTATAAAAGACAAAGAGTATCAAACAAGGTCAATTTCACATGAAAAGACCATTGGCATTGACATTTATGAAAAAATATCAAGCCTTAGAAATACCTTCATATTGATTCAAGATAATATAACACTAGCATAAATCCATCTTAACCATGGATTTATCAAGCATCAAGAGGATTAAGAAAAACTAGTTGAAAACCTTTAGATATTTTAAAAGATCCAGAATTAAGATAGACTTATAATAGAGCCTCCTTTTTCTTAGTTGAATTTTCTCTCTTTTTCTTCTTACAAAATATTATGCATTAGATGTTGGATGTTAAATGTTTGAAAGGCTAGCCTTATCTTCACTTTTTGCCATGCACTAATATTACTTGCAATTAAGGCTATGATCCTACACATGTGTAATCCCTTCATTAAATTGCATTTTTTATTACATTTGGCTAAGATTGACCTAGTCAACCCTTCAGGGCTATCCACCACCCCTATGACTATGTATAAATACATATTCACCCTAACTTGTATTACACATTTTTATTATGAGCTAAGTGATCCCATATGTGATTCTTTAAGGCTATAATCACCTACAACATATAGTTCTCTTATTCATGGGTCTCTTTTCTTAATGTGTTTATGGAGTATGCTAGTTTGTCATCTCTTCGTCCTTGTTGGTTGTTATGTCTTCAGTTTTTGTGTTTTTTTTGCAATATTGAGTCAATTTATCTCTCCATCACAGTTATGCTAGGTAATTTTCCCTCTATAGGAGTGTGTTTCCCCTATGGTTGTCATCTTCTCCATTTATTGTAGGTTTTTGTATTTTGCCTTGGGTGTTATTTTAGTGATAAGAACTTATTGTGAAAGATTATTCCTAAACAACAATGTTTTGGGGATGTTTTTTGGTGATCATAATGTTTGTTGGAGAAGGGCACCCCTTTTAAGGTTGTTTTGGCCCCATTTTATGTGTTGATTTGGAAAAATTTTGCATAACTTTTATTGCCCTACATTAAAGCATTATTGTTGATTTATTTCAATTTCTTTTGTTGTTTTGGAAGATCTTTTTGCTAGTTGGAAGCACCTATGGGTGGTTGTAGTAGTTATCCTTTCAAACCATCCTTTTTAGGTATTTTTAAACCCTTTTTTTTGTGGATATTTTGAGGTTGTTTATGGTTGTTCATGTTGGTATTGTGTGCACCAACACTCTTTTTAGCCTCTATTATGAGTTGATCCAATTTTTTTAGTGGGTACTATATTCCTAATGGTTACCAAACTTCTCTCTTTGGATTATCTCATTTCTTCTAGGGTTTCATAGGGATTTTCGTAGGGTTTCAACTATCTTCAACAACTCACTAGAGAATTGATCCAAAAATATTTAAGAATCATCTTTTTAAATGTTCCTTCCTTTAGGGCTTCCAAGGAAGGAAAACCCACTTTTTAGTATTTTAATATGGACAGTTACTTAGATGGCATAATTTTCTACGTTAATCAATTAGTTCATGAGACTATTGACTGGTGGTATTTTCCCTAAGAAATGTAGAACTAGAGTTTCAATATCATCTTCATTTTAGGTTTTTAAACCCTTCTTTCATGTGCTCCTTCTTTGGTATATATAAGGGATCTCTTAACCCTAATAGCCTCATAATGGCACTTTTCCCTAATAAAAGGGGCTACTTATTCTTGGGAAAATTTGATTCAAGAGTAACAGTTTGTGACATAAATCTTCTAGATGATGTTTTGTTGATCCCTCAACACCCCCCCCCAAAAGTTTTGATCAAAACTTCAGGGCCCTACATTTTCCTTTTAATATGAAAATGATTTATTTTGGACTTATGTTGACCTTGGTTCCTCACTTCCTTACATCCTAATCATTATTTTAGATGGTTAAATCAAATCAACCTTTATGTTCTACTTACCTTATTTTGACTTCTTTTATTTTTTTCCTTGAGCTTTACTCCTAAATTGAGTTTTGGTTCCCTTCCTTCAAAATAATTTTCCTTTGTTTGAATTTTTTATATTGGGCCCGATTTGAAAATTGTGCCCCTTCTTTTTTTCTTTTTTTTCATCCTTACTCAATCTCCTCATCGATATCAATGTTCAATATGGGTGCTCCTTTTGACTCTTCAAACTCTTTGAACTTTTCTTCTCAACTCAAACTTTTTCTTTTAACCTTTTTACTTTTCATACAAAATTTATTTACCCGTGTTGAGCTTGATGAGATTATCCTTGCCCTAATTTGGTATTCATCCCCAATAGCCAAATCAGCTCCTCTCTCCACTTCTTCATTACTTGATTTCCATATCAAGCTTGATTTCTAGATCAGGCTTGATTTCTAGATCAGGCTTGATTTCTAGATCAGGCTTGATTTCTAGATCAGGCTTGATTTACTAACAATCAAATTTAAGTTGTGCTTTTAAAGTTCGAGTTAATATTTTTTACCTTCTTCATTCACTTTCAAGTTAATTTTTTTCGAAGTTTAAGATGCTTTCTTTATTTCACCTTTTGAACGTAATTCTACCAACCACCCCCCCATCCCCCCTGATTCCTAGATCGTGTTTTATCCTTGAAATGGGCCCATTTCATTCTTTTCTATTTGAATTGGCCATTTGATTTCCCAAATTGAGCTCGATCCAAAAAATCAGTCCCTTACCTTAGGGGGGGTGTTAACAGATCAAGTCAAATAAAATAGCCTAATTTCACCCATCACATGGTTCCAATAGCGAAATCATGCCCTCCTATTACATTTTTTCTTCCTATGGAATTTACCTTTGGTTCAATTTTTCAAAGCTATTGAATCCTCTGTTCAAATTTTGAACCCTCCCAATTCAGTGATCACCCTGATCCTCAAATTGAGGCTCCTCTCCACCAAGCCATACTTTTACTTACCCTAATTTGGTGATCAACCCAATTTCAAAATAGAGGCCTCCTTTAAAATATTTAGTTCAAAATTTATTCCTTATTTCGAACCTTTACAACACTCCTACCACCCATCACATGGTTCAAACATTTTTTCCTAACTCTCGAGCTAAGCAAATAGCTAAAAAAATTCCATTAGCCAATTTTATCTGAAATACCAAAATGGATTAGTTAGATGGAATAATTGTTTTATTTTGGCTAATCCCATCCACTGTTTTCTAGATTTATTGACCTGTGGGTACCTTTACATGTGGAACATCCTTGTAAACAAGGGGAAGCTTCATTCACAAAAGGACTTCAAGCAGTAATGAAGGAAGTTCTAGAAAATCAAGAAAGAGACTCCACAATCACAAGAGAAACCTATACATGCCATGGAAAGGCAGTAAATTTGAACTAATAACAACAATCAAATCATCCAAGTGGCACAAAAGGATAATTCAATTCATGAAGTTGAACAACCAAGAAGAGAGTTTGAAGAATCAAAAAATAAATTTGAACTGACAAAAGAAATATAACCCTTAGGTGGGAGAAATGGGAAACTGGATAAAGAAACTAAAGAGTGAATAAAGAGAACCAAATAGCTAAGCATAAGAATTAAATTAATTAACCTCCCTCTCCCTCCTTTGTATAAATAAGATAAATGCAATAGGGAATAGGCTTTTTGCTTGAGATTGTAAACTGCTTTCAATATTAATTGAGAATACAATTGGCCATTATTTGGAGATTATTTTTGGTGTAAGTGTGGTGTGGGACTACTTCCTTTCTTGATATACTGGAATGACTATGAGATTATTTAATTTTTTGTAGACAATTCTCATACAATATTGATGACTTATTCATGTTATGTTTGAATTATTTTCTATATGTCAATATGAAATGGTTTATTGTCATTAAGATAAGGCTGACTTGATTTAATGATTGGTTAGTTTTTTAACTATTTTAACCATTGGTTAGTTTTCTACAGTAAAAAATTTTTTCGTATTCATTTTTTCTTCTCAAATCCTAGCTATGTGTTTATATTAGGATTGCATTCTATTATTAGTTCCAGCACTACATTTTAGGACTTAATCACCTGAGTCTAAATATCATCCATCCATTTGGTAGCCAAGCCAACATACCAAAGGAGGTTTCTATACCAAATAGAGAAAATGATAATTAGGCCTTAGCTCTAGGAAAAATCCCTTAGTTTGGTGCAGGAAATTTTTCCACGTCAACATTTTGGCACTAGAAGGAGGGTTGAACTACCTTTGTATGGTTGTATCAGTTTTCAACCACATGTTTTCTTTTACAAAAAGAAAAATCAACCCAAGTTATTTGAACCAACCAATCTCAATTAGAGAATGAAAAGAGACCTATCCCTGAACCGTATTTCCAAAAATTGAGTTCGAAATTGAAGGTATAAACCTACCTCAATTATAGACTCATTTGGAAGTTGGATATAAATCCCCTTTTATTGTTCCATTGTATAAATTCCAAGATCTAAGGTCCATCATTAGAGCACATTCTTGTGAAATTGGGTGAAAACTTCCTCTGTTACAACAACTACCCAGGAGCACTAAAACTCACAAAAAAAATGTTCAAAATGAGCATGAAGTTATAGTTTCAAGCCTAAACAATCTGATTTCCTTGTGTTTGGAAGAATTACAAACCAAAAAAAAAAAATCCTCCCTTTATTTGATCTAAGAACTACAATTTTTCTTAAACCGACTCCCAAGCTAACATTGACCATACTAATATGGCTTGGTTTTCTCAAGATGTCTTTCCTTTTCCAGGAAAAAATTCACGATCCCCCCATGTGTCCTAATAGATTTCTACCCAAATTTTCTTTTGATAAATATGGACCACTAGAAGATCACATTAAGAAAATTATGTTAGTATTCAGGTTAATGAACGTCCAACATGAGGATTTTGTATGTCTCATTTTCCCATATATATTTGAAAATAAACCATCTACATGGCACTTCATGCTAGCTACAAGGTCTATTACCAATTGGGAACAATTTGAAACATATTTCTTAACTAAATTTGGAGATGATCAAACCCCAATTGCATTGATATTAGAATTATCCAAAATGAAAATTGATGCCAAGGAGAGGATAAGGGTCTTTAATAAAAAATTTACCATCATACTTAATAAGATACATGAAAACTCTAGGTATTATTATCGTGGATGAAAACTATCCTATGGATAGGGTTGAGCATTAACAGAGTGACAATTCAAAGAATAATACAAATATTTCCCTAGAGTGGCCTACAACAACTTCAAAATAATTACTAGTTAGTTATGAGGGACTCACCTAGTTTTGATAGCCGATTGGAGATAAGCCTCATAGGGTGTCCTTTCTCTAATCATCCTTGAACCTATCCAATCTTGCAGACTTGCACACAATGAAGAAAACACGTTCCTCAAACTGTTGGCAAAAACAAAAAGAAATGTGAAATAACTACTCTAACTAACTCTTGTCAAGTGAACTAGAACCACAACTAAATACTGAAAAGAGGTTGAATTAAGACAAATAAATCATAATTTAGGGGAGGGAAAGAAGAGAGATATTCATTTATTTAAATCAACAACGATAAATGAAATGTATACCTAACCTCACTACTAGCACTATCTGCAACCAATGTCCATGTTCCTCCATCCTTGAGCCACTCAAAACTACCGAGCTAATTAATTAACTTAATTATTGATCATCAAATCATCAATATGAGGGCGTAAGCTTAGAGATGCCAACATTGTATGTGCAGGGACTAGGAAAAGAATGAGAATATAATCTATGGAAAATAACGTTCTCAATTTCAATAAAATGAGACTATATTTCTATAAATTCACAATAAACTCGTTCATTGGGCAACAAAACAAGAAAGTGCTTCATTGGCACATGATACAATATTTCAATCAAGCACTTCCTGAGTGTTCATGTATGAAATTCTTAGAGAAAATATCATTCCTACCTTCAAGTGACATTGTTATTGTAATTGCAAAAACAAACCGAGCATATAAAAGATTTATGAAAGATTAATCTATTCACACATTGGCGATTGCAAAAGGACTCGCTGAGTTAACAATAAAGAGTTTTACAGGATCAGGTTATAAATCTTGGACTGAGCTTTACCTGACGTTCATTATAACATAATAAACTCAATTTTATTGTTTAAACTCCAATGAGATCTATGCTACCTGTAATCAAAACAATTCAATAACTAAACTAAGAGTATAAAGGAAAGGAATGGAAAAAATAAGGATTGATCCATACACACATTTGCACACAAAACTTATATTAACAAACTCAAGCACTTGTAACACTAAATATGGAATCTTCGAATAATACAACCTTGTACTTTAACAAAGTTATTTTCAATTATGAGTTGAAAGTCAATGCAAGTATAAAGCAAAACTTCAATTCAATTGTTTAAGTTATTCTTGGGTTATTACTCTATCAAACTCGAAAATAGAGATGTTGTCTGCAAAATGAAATTGTTTGAAAATAGAGTTATGCTTCTGATGTATTCAAATGATGAAAGAAAAATGGTTGTAGGTTTGTGTTGCTAGCACAATTCCAATTCAAATGAATTATATTGACAAGTTTTCACACTGAACATGATTAGAGCATAAACAACCATGAAATTAATTACACAAAATAAACAAAAACAAAATTAAATGAAATATAGGAAATTCGTGAAATACACTTACAATCCTATGCTAATTGTATAGGGAAACGATAGCCAGATTGGTTGGCCCTTCCAATTGGCGTCTTATTGCTAAAACAACTACAAAACTAGATCAGATGGAACCACGAACTGCACTTCAAAATACCAACATCTTTATTAAGCAATGTCGATATGCAAATCGATACAAGAAATGTTTGTTTCAAAGTTCGATCGCTAATTTTATATCTCATACTACATATGCTTACATTACATTGCTCAAAACACAAGTTTAAATACAAAATTGTTTCCAAACATACACAAGTCGATTATGATCGAATCCATGTTCTCACACATTGGACATATCGAATACATTTGGAAAATTGCAATAGTTGATATAATTAAACCTGGGGGTGAAAATATAACTTTGATTTTGTTCATAAGATATTTTCATGACATGAATTGCATGAGAATATCTCCCAATTTTTTCATCGATCTAATTTGTTGTTAGCAAGTTGATTTGGAGAAGAGGGTTGATCGTGATCCTTGACTACAGGTGGCACTTTCCCTTCTCGTTCTAGAACCAATGTGAGGAGCTTAGAAGCATGTTGAAGTTGCTACAGAGAAAAATCATATCTCGGTTTCCATTCTAGAGCCTTGGAAGTATGACGAACAACGATGTGATTTGTTGAACCTCTATGTGGGTTACAATACCTGAGCTTAATTAACCATCATTAGTAATAAAACAAACTTTCAATCATTCTAATTTATTAAAAATGATGGAAAAACACTAAAAAACCAATGAATTACCTTATGAGCCTCTGAATGACCTTTATAGAAAAATGAGTGATGACTATGATTAAAAGAGTGGCTTTGATGGGTCAAAAAGGGGTTCACTGGAAGTGAAAATGGCATTGATTTGGAGACCCAACCTATTCCCCACGCCTGTGGTTTTGTGTGTCCCCATGAAAACAAAACATGTATCCATAGGTGTAGCTAGTGTTCTGATAGTAAAATCCTCAAAATTTAACAAAAATTTATCAATTTTTCACTGGTCAAGAGGTAGTGCCAATAGAGATATTAGAATTTGGTGCATTTCTTCCCTTTATTGCCTTGAGTTTTCTTCATAAGGCCCTAGTGTGAAATTTAAGGGTCTCAATCTACACGTGTTTCTTCTTGTTGGAATTTAGTTCAATATTGAGAGAGGGGGTGAATCAGTATTGATAACTTTTAATAATTTTTAAATAATCATTTATTAAATTTTTTTTATCAGCAAGGAACTTCAGTAAATACCATCAATAAATATAAACTTAAAATACAAATTACAAGTTTTATATAAGAGATTGATTTAGAGCACCAACTCTAGGAGACACCAATCCCCTTATTTTAGGGTACCAACTCCCTTGCTTTAGGGCACCAAACCTAGTAAGCACCAACTCCCTAGATTTTAGGGCACCAACCCTAGGAAACACCAATTCCCTGGTTTTAGGGCTCCAACCCTAGGAAGCACTAACTCCCTTATTTTAGGGAACCAACCCTAGGAAGCACCAACTCCCTGGTTTTAGGGCTCCAACCCTAGGAAGCAAGAACTCCTTTGTTTTAGGGAACCAACCCTAGGAAGCACCAACTACATATTTTTAAACTTAGCAAAATATACCAATCCTTCCTTGCTCCTCCCTACCACCCTCACTTCATAAGTATCTTTGCCTTTCTTCCTTGGACTCTTCACTTGCTTCTAATCTTCTAATGTAGACCACAAAGACACTTTTCTTTCACCATACCTTTCTAGTTATATAGTATTCCAATAGGTATGAAATTGAACCATTGTGTCTTTTAATAATGAACCAATGCACCTTTTCATTTTATTAACAAAATAACAATAATGTTGTGATTTTTAATTAGGAACACATTTTCTCCTTTGTTTATCTCTTTATGAAAAGGATATTTAATTACATCTTTAACTTCATTTTTCTTGACTTCATAGTTATCTTGATCATGTGTTTTATCCTTTATCAGTTGATTAGACATGATTGGACTCTTCTTATTTTAATCTCATGTTTACTGTAATCTCAGTTTAAATTTTGAACTCAGTTTCCTGGTGCACTTTTCATGTACCTGAAATGGATGATTTTCATATGACTAGACTACTGTGACTTATGGTTTAGACAAATATGGCACAAAAAAATGTACTTTGGTTGTTTATATGTCGGGAAATTCTCGACCACTCAAGCTAAAAATTCGAGTCGGAAAGTAATGTAGAATCGATTAGCTGGAAGTTGAAATGGAAAAACGAGTCGGTCAAAATGCAATTCGAAGTTCATCCAAGTAGAGGTCAAAGAAAATGCAAGTCGAATTTTATCGGGGCTAGAGTTGAAGGTACTGTAAGTCGAAGTTTATCCAAGTCAAAGTCGAAGGAAATGCAAGTCAAAGTTTATCACGGATGGAGTCAGAGGCACTGTAATTCAAATTTTATCAAATTCGAATTCAAAGTTTATCCAAGTCGAAGTTGAAGGAAATACAAGTTGAAGTTTATCGAGGTTGGAGTATGAGGCACTGTAAGTCTGAGTCGGAGTCATAGGTAACGTTTAAACTTAAGAAATTTTCAAAATTTCATGACATCCCAATGGTCGATTGGCTCGACTATGGAGTTCCACTGCTCTATGTTCTACGTGTTTTTCACAAGTTCCCAACATCCCAATGGTCAATTATTCTGACTGTGGATTTCCACTGCTCTGCATGTTTTGTGCTGCAATATCTTCTGAGAATATCTTCAATCAATCAGGTTCACCCCCCTTTGACATCAATGACAACACTATCCAACATTCTCCCCCTTTAGCATTGATTAAAACATAGTAAGAACCCTTTATTTTAACTTGGTAACTGGATTTTACTGTTCATTCTCCCCCTTTGACAACAATGACAAAAAGAGATGTTTCCTTGCTCCCCCTGGGGTGACTCTCCCCTTGAGGTGATTCTCCCCATGTCCATGTGCTCCCTTTCTAATGAAGCTTGTGCAATTTAAAAAATATAAGGACATGTTTGTACTTCTCATAAACTAATATAATAACTTGTTTCGCAAAACATTCATCTTCACTTAAACATGTGTGACTCCCCCACAGTCCTTTGACTCTGTAGAAATGAATTTTAACTTCTGTCCCTTAGAAACAAGATTAAATTTTCATTTTCTATTGTATTGCTGCCTCAAATATTCGAGACATGTTTTAATCTGGCAGAAGTCTTAATCCATAACCTTTTCTATCCATGCTTCATTTGTTTCCAAACTGCTCCTAATTTTCCATGATAATAGTCAACTATTCATTCATTTATAACCCAAGGGCCTCTTTATTTTTATTTTCTTAAACAGTGATATGGTTCAGTGCCCATACTATCATAGCCATCTTCTTCACATTTAGATCTTTCTCATGCTCATATTTCTTCTCAAATAGAAGTAAATATGATATTACTCATGTAGTTCCTTAAACCATGATCTTTTTCTCAATAACCTTTTGTTAGAAGTAAGAGTCATCTTCATAAGTTTCTGATTCTTTTGGGAATGCCATCATCAAAGAGAATGTTGGTTTCTTTATGTGGCTTAACAAGGTTGATAGTATTTTTAAGTTTGATCCAATTGCTGAAGATTTCATCACAGTTCAGGTTGTTCATTCATCTTTATGGACAAATTTCTAGGAGTTGTCATACCAACATCATGATTGTTGATTTTGAACAGTCCTCATAGGCCTTCCTTGATTATTCATATAAAAACAAGTTATGAAGCATATTCCATTGACATCAGTCTATAATTCCCAACAACTTTTAAGGGAATGGTGAAACTTGTCATCAAGTTTTGCTTCATATTCAGTTCATGATATTGAGATTGCAGTTAGTCCTTTAATCCATTCCTTCCTCTTGTTTGTATTTTCAGTTGCGGAGGAGTTTAGTAAATCATTAAAATAAAATTGAAAACCTTCCAAGATATTTATTTCTCAATTCTACTAGTTGATCGGATTTTGAGAGTTCATCATCATCCCCATTGTTTTGTGCAATAGAGGCTTCTTCATCTTCTTCTTTAGAATTTTATTTTTGCATATTTCTTTCATTGGCTAAAGAATTATTGATTTGAAGAACATCATCAAGATATATATATGTGTCATATTCTTCTTTAGGAACTCTTCTTTCTTGGGCTCGATCCACTTCATAAGCAAAATCTAATTTTCACATTTCTTATTAGGTACTTCACCCATCATTCTCCTATTATCAACTTCATTAATTTCAAGTGTAATATCTTCATTGTCTTTTTTTCTTTGTACTTCATATTTTCTTCTCCATGTCTTCTTATAATTTTCTTGAATGTTGGAGATACTTATATTCATGGAATATTTTGATAGTCTACATTCACTGGATTTATGACCATAGTTGTTGCACTTGTGACACTCAACATTGTACTTTTGTAAAGGAGAGAAAGAGTTATAGTTTCTTTTCTCTGTATTGTTCTTATTGTTCTTATACCTTTGGAAATTTCTAAGATTGTATCTTCCATAAGCCTTACAATGTACTTCCTTATGTCCAAAATTATTGCAAGAGTAGAAATGTCCAATGAATATATGTTGATATCATTAGGGGAAACCCTTTGGTCACTATATTCCATTTGTCTTCCTTTTCTTATGTGGGAAGTGTTGATTTCTGCTTATTAGGAATATTCATCAATGGTATTGTGTTCACCTTTTCATCTTCCTTTCTCAAGGATTTTTTAAGAGAATCTTCATAAATGATCATCTTTTTGTCGGTCTTTTGTATTGTAGAGGTTGAATTATGATGATATCCCAATCCTATCTTGTCATTTGGTGATTTTTGAATTTTAAGAATATTATCAAGAATTTTTTAGTTGTCTGTAAATCTTGATTGTGTTGAAATAATGTAACTGTGAAGAGAATTCTTATTATTATTGGATTAAATCCCCATTGCGGATTAATCATGTCATTATTATTATTATCGTTATTGGATTAATCCCCATTGAGGATTAATCATGTCGGTAATCGTATAAGGACCAAATCTCCTTTTGCAGATTGGTCATCAGACAATTACAATGTGCAGAATAAGAAGTCGGCCCCAGTAGTTATAATGAAAGGGCCAGAATTAATAAAAGGTGGGTTTACCCACCCAGAGTGAGAGGTCGGCCCTGCCAGATGGTGAATCTTCACACATGCCAGATTGATATAAATAAGAGGCTAGCGCCTCACTTCTAAGACACACTTCACTTGCTCATTCTCTTATGAGGCAAGATGCAATTACAAGTTAGAGAGAGGAGAAGAAGGGTGGCGCATATCTTGAGGAGGACTTTTTTGTATTGGTTTGAGTTATCTCTTGAACATTGTATAAGCTATTTATGATAAGGAAGTTTTGCTGGGTTTTCTTCCCCTAGAGGGTTTCCCAGGATAAATGTTGTGTCTCTTGTGGATGTGTATTTC
>ML822009.1:28406-57547 GCA_009831015.1 Picea engelmannii | reverse complement strand
TGGGGAGGCACGCGGGTTTAACCCTGGGACCTCCTCCCTCCTCTACGCCTTAATACTCACGCCACAACCAACGGGCCAACGAGCCTTTCATTGTAATGAACATTACCCTTTGTACTTAAAAGTTGAATCCGTCGAGTAGAGGGAGGAAGCGTGCATGTGGTACGGTCGAGGGCACATAGTTCGAGGCAAGTACAACAACATTAGTTGCAGAGGCACAAAAACCAAGAAAAAAATATTCTTGGGCCTGGGAGTGCCAGAGTCGGATCGAGGCGTGGACAAAGTCATTTTGGGTAATTCGATGCAACAAATTCAGTGGTGCTCTCTGTTTTATGATCTGAGCATTATTTATGCAACTTGATTTTAGAATGAGGTATACTTATGTATTTTGCCAAAAAAAATTGTTCAGTTAATGAAAAAGTCTACCCCTTTGAGAGCTGGACCCAGAGACGTAGTCCACCGTGGACGAACTCTGTTATCAAGTTTTTTGTGTTTAGATTTGATGCTTATTTCTCTTCATTATTCATCTTTTCCTTCTTTAATGGTGCACTTTAATTTATGCTCATTTAATGCAATTATTTATAAGTCACTCAATGAAAAGATCTCGGATCAACCAACCTTCCTAACCTCTTAACTCAACAAAAGTATGGTGATCTTGGAAAGTTTCTCTTAATGCTTTTCGAGCACAGAAACAAAATTCTAAAGAATCACAGGTAATAACTTACCCTCTTAAGCTTTGATAGACCAATCCAGTCTCAGTGGACGTTAATCGTCATCATCATCATCGTCAATATGTGTTTTTTTATTTTGTTTTAAATATTTTTAATTTTTCAAGTTTTTTTTATTAAAATTTCTATTTCAAACCTTTTTTTGTTTTTTTTTTATACATTTTTAAAAATTTTGGGTTATTTTTGTGTATGTTTTTTTTTCATTTTTTTTTTAATTGTATATTTATTTATTTTTATTTTCCCAATTTTATTTTTTTTAATTGTATATTTATTTATTTTTATTTTCCCTATATCAGTGGTAAATGCAATGACATCAGTGGTAAACACAACGGGTCTGAATTGGTCTGAATTTTAACCACTGTAAAAAAAGGGTGTTACCGAGAGCACCACTTTTTGATTTAGAAGTAAAAACAACCACTCTAAAAAAACGAGAAATCTAGAGAGTTCTCGTTAAGTTGGTAACTATGTTGGTAATGAATGCAAAATATTTAAAAATGTATTTTTTGGCAAAATCCCTAGCTCTCAAATCCTAACGCTCTGTTCCCTCCCTATCTACCATGGCCTTTGCCTCAGGCAATGGGTCACCCCCATCCCCGCTTCAGACATTGTTGCATTCTCGGACAAGATTGTTTCTCTGAGTAAATCAATAGATTCAGCCCCCTCGGGGTTCGAGAAAATCTTAACGAAATTCCAAAGGTTCAAGTCTACCAAGGCTCCTCTCGAGGTCTCGTCCTCAAGCTTTTGAAAAATGGCTTGATTGAGTAGTTCACGTGTATCTGACCTTCCCCCAAAGCAATGGCTACATGGGTGGACAAATTTTGGAAGCCTTTGATCAAAGGGCACCTCTCTCATACCTTTTGTGGCTGAGGATTGTTTTCTTTTGTCTTCGAAGAGAAGGAGGACATGGATCTAATATTCATAAGTGGCCCATACTTTATGGGCCCAAAAGGCATGTACTTAAACATATGGACCCTCCACTTCAATCCAGAAAATGACATCCCGTCTATAGTCCCTGTGTGGGTTCATTTACCCTACCTTCCTTAGCATCGTTCGAATGATGAAACGGTTAGTCATTGGAAGCTCCTTGGGAAAATATATCGACATAGCTGAACCCAAGGGCGGTATCCAAGCTTCTGCATGCATTTGCATTGAGGTTGATGTTGAAAAGGGCCTCCTTGTAGCTATTCAATTAACCCTGGTTAATTGGACTTATTTGCTACAAATGGATTATGAGCAGCTCATGTTCAAGTGCAAAAAATTCCACGAATATGGAAATTTTTCTAAGGATTGTCCCAAAGCAGCCCCAAAACTAGACTCCCGGTAAGCTAATGAGCAATGGAAACATCCAAAGAAATACAGGAAAATGCTAAAAAATGGATCCCATCCAAAACAGGGACAACCCTTGTCCATCCCTCCTCGGAATAATCCAAGTAAGGGTCCAAATGACCCCAATTGTATTTCGAATTAGTTTGACCCTATTATTGTTAATGATTACCCTCCTCTCCTTGAATACCATGTCATAATAGAGCAAGCGCACCCCCAGGATCCCCTGTAAGTCCCTCCAAAGAGCTACCCTTCCCCAGAAAGCATCATATCCTCTATGAAGAACCCCTCGATCCCCAAAGAGTCCCCGCCCCCTCTACTCCCATCCCCCCAATTATCCCTGAGATTGAAGGCCTTCTCTCAGACTCTGGGGAAGATTTAGAAAAGGATTCAACAGTCATTGAACCAGTTAAAAAAGTGGGTCGCCACACTAACAAGAAGAAACGTGAAATGAAAGCCAATAAAGAAAAAAATAGACGCACGTAGTCAACTTTGGATGGAGTATTTATCATAGAAACAAGAGGTCCTAAGGCACATAATGGATCTAACCCTCCAAACGGAGGGAACCCTAAATCTTCCCATAAATAATGAAAGTTCTTTCCTAGAACTGCGGGACCTTGAGGGTCCCTTTAAATCTGATTTAGTCAAATATTTAGTCAAGAAAGAGAGACTAGAGTTTCTTCTTCTCCAGAAAACTAAAATGCAAAAGATGATGCCCTTCTTCTTAGCTCAAAATTTTGGAATGTTATTCAAGGATTAGCAATTAGCTCCTGTGGTGCTTATGGTGGTCTATGCACACTCTAGAATCCTTGTATTCTTCGCTTTGTAAGCAGTCAATTTTATCAGCATTTCCTTCTGGTCAACCTCTCCCATGTGGCATCAAGGGAGATTCTTTCAATGATCAATGTGTATATGCCAAACAACTCTAAGGAAAAAATCCACTTATGGGACTCGCTCCTCGCCCTGTAAAACTCGAACATGACCCCACACTTAATTATTGTTGGAGACTTCAATACAACCCTCCATTCCAAGTAAAAAGGGGGAGGCAATCTGGTCCACGACCCCTCGAGGGAGTACATGGAGGATCTGATATCCTCCTTGGATATTTTAGATATCAAACCCAAAAAATGCAAGGACACTTGGTCTAGTAGGAATTTGGGCAAGGGCTAGTAGGAATTTGGTCTAGTAGGAATTTAGTCCATTATGGGCTCAATATCCTTCATTTTATGACTTAAATTCCTCCTCATGGCCTTGTTGGATCACAAGCTCTTAGGTTTATATTTGGGAGCAAAAACTGAAAAGAACAAAACAAACTTTAAAGGATTGGTTTAAATCTGTCTATAAATCCCCCACTCTGCAAATTGGTGCCCTCCTTAAGTAAGTTGAGTCATTTCAGGAAAGGACGGAACATGGGACTATCACACGAGAATTGCTTCATGAGGAGCAAATATATTTTTAGTAGTGCCATAATGTCCTAAGAGTTGAAGGAGAAAATTGGAGGCTGAAATTGAGAATCCTGTGGCTAAAAGCAGGAGACATGAACACTACATTATTTCACATACAAGCCAGAGCCCGACTATGGAAGAATAATGTAAAATAAATTGTGAAAGAAGATGGTTCAATGGTTTTCTCATTTGCACAAATTAAAGAAGTCGCCTTCCAACATTTCAGTATATTGTATATTGAGTTGCCCTTCTCTCATCAGGAATACATTACCAAGTTGTTGAAGCACATTCCTCAAGTTATATCTCATCAAGAGAACATTAATCTTTCAGATACTTTTGAGGAATCAGAAATATTTACAGCAATCCAACAAATGGAATTGGGCAAAGCGCCTGGACCTGATGGATTTTCAACACATTTCTATAAAGTTTGTTGGAACATAATCAAGTTTGATTTCGTCCACATGGTCAGATATGTTCAGAAATCAGCACGCATAGAAGGCAACACCAACTCTTCCTTTCTGTCTCTCGTTCCCAAAGAGGTAAACCCTTCCTCCTTCATCATATTTATACCTATCTCTCTCTCTACAATGTCCCCTACAAAATTATATCTAAAGTTATAGAAAACATAATAAAACCCATTTTCCAAGACTCGTCTCCCCGAATCAAGGAGGATTTGTGGAGAAACATCAAATCATTGATAATATAATCCTTATTCAGGAGGATATACATTCCATTAAAATTAGAAAGGAAAAAAGGAATGATAATAAATCTTGACGCGGTTGATGCCTTTGATAGAGTGAGGCATAGTTTCCTTCTAGCAGTTTAAAAAAAAATGGCTTTGAATTCCCTTTTTTAATCTAGGTCTCATCTTGCTTCTCCTCTCCTTGGATTTACCCATTTGTTAATGGTCGCCCTACTCCTTTCTTTTGATCCTATAAGGGGCTTCATCAGGAATTTCCCCTCTCCCCTATCCTATATATTATTATGGTGGAGGCGCTTGGTAGAACTTTGGAGTATGTTAGACGGGATAAATCCATCCTTGGTATAAAATATGGAAGGGGCACTAAGAGACTTAAACACTCTCAATTTGTTGATGGTGCCCTCCTTATAAGTGCAGCTTCCACCATCCTAGCTTTCATATTCAAAAACATCCTGGATTTGTTCACAAAAGCTTCAGGAGGCCTGATAAATCATGTTGAAAGATACCTCTACACATGGAACACGAGCCCTAATCTCACCAAAGCTATAGATTGTATCTTTAGCTTCCCCTATGATGAGAATTGACAGTCCTTTAAATACCTGGGAATCCCCTTAAGTCTGAAATATTTACCTTCAACCTCTTGGAAACCCATCTTAGACAAACTCAAATACAAATTCTTGTATTGGGGAGCCCATTGGTTAAATCCAGCTGGTAGGATTGTCCTTATCAACTATGTTCTTATTTCCTTACCTCTCTACCAATTCTCTATGTTGTTATCTCCTACCTCCTTTTGTCATGCTTTTTCCTAGGAGATTCATAGATTCCTCTGGCAAGGAGGTAAATCTAACTCCAAACATTTTCAGCTAGTACGCTGGAATGTTGTTCGAGCCCCGAAAGTACATGGAGGGCTTGGAATTTAGGACCCTATCATCATGAACAAATACCTCGGAGCAAAAATTCTTTGGAGGTTGATCTATGGTAAAAAAAAATTATGGAAATATGTTCTGAATCAAAAATATTTTCTAGGTCCTCACTTGAGATGCCTTGATAACCCACCCCCTCCCTCAACCTGTTAACAAATTTGGTGTCTCCTCAAAGACTCCCTCCCTCTCCTTTCCCCCGAGTTTACATGGACCCTTGGCAATGGGAATTGTAGGGCAACTCCCTCCCCTTCTTCAACCCCTCTTGAAGAATCTCCTCCTCAAGCTTCATATTTGTGCCCCCCTTCACTTGAAATCCAAGGATTGCATAGGGTGGGGAAAAATTGGATATTGAGTCAAACATGGATACCAACTTGAACTCCAAAATTTTGGGCTCCCTCTGAGATCTAATAAGTGGCGTGGAATTTGGAACTCTAATAACCTCCCTAAATTTATTAAGTTCGACTCTTATGCATCAAAAAGTGCTTACCGATGAAAATTTGGCTAAAAGGGGTATTCAAGACCCATCCAGGTGTGTTCTTTGTCTTAATGATTTGGACTCTTCTTCACATATTTTTTTAAGTTGTTCTTTCTGCAAGGTTGCATGGAGAATAGTTTTGCAAGAATTGACTTTTTGTATTCAATGGCCCTCTTTAATTGAGCATAATTCTCCTTTGTTGGCCCCAATTGTATCTTGGATCATTCAATGACAAGCCTATCTTCAAAATAATTTGGTCGGCTCTCCCTTTTTTCGTCAACTGGAAAATTTAGCTAGCTAGGAACAGAGGGATTTTTCAGGGCTTGAAATCTTCTTCGAAAATGGTGGCTACCAAAGTCGTTGGCCTCCTCATAGAAAATTTTAATCCAATGGGCCTAAGAACTGCTCAACCTGATGCTTTGGATCAATGGGAAATAAAGTGGATGGAAAGGTTCCCCATTAATTTTTTTGCACATCTTCCAGCCCACTATGGATCAACCTAGCAGCTTCATCACCAGATCATGAACTTCTCTCGATGGCTAAAATATTGATCCCATTATTCCTTTTTCTTTGACGATGGTTCCAAAGGAAAACCTAGGGCAGCAGGTGTGGGAGGGGTGTTATATGACCCTAGAGGACAAACCGAGACTACTTGTTTATGGAACATAGGAGTGGCCACCAACAATCGCGCTTAAGCATATGCCCTTCTGCACGGCTTTCTCATAGCCAGATATAAAAACAATGGAATCCTATCAGTAGTGGGTGACTTTAAGAACACAATCAAACCTATGAAACTCTCCTCCTTCCCTATCGATCTAAGTCTCAGATCAATTTTCATTTGCATTCATGGCATCATTAAAGGATTCAACCAAGTCTACCAATGGCATTCTAAAATAGAACCTAATTTTCTCCCTCATAAATTGGCCAATAAGGGAGTTAATTGTGAATTTTGTTCTCTAAACATAATTGGAAGGATTAGCCATAGTATTTTCCTTTATCCCCTCTCTTATGGTCTTGGCATATGCTCCTAACCTTTGGTTTGGGAGGGCCTTGATCCTTTTCTTGGCCTTATTCTTTGGAAACATGTGTCTTCCCTCTAGTATCACCATTTTTCTAACCTCTCTGCGCCCAAGGTCCTTTCCCCCTTGTTTCCTCCACTCCCCCTTTTATTTGTCCTTCCTCTCGGTGCCACCTTGTTCTTTCCCCCTTACCCTTCTACTTGTCATCTGATTCCTTCTCCCCAGAATGGGTCACATCCCCTTGAGCTCATGTTCACCTTGTTTTTTGCTTGCATTTGTATGTCCTACCCCTTTTCCTTTTCTCCCGTGTGCAATATTCTCTACCTCAGTATGCACGTTGCAGCCTCATGGGTCGTATGCTCTCATTCTCTTGAAATATGTTGGCCATCTTTGTACACGTGTGACATTTCTTTCACCTTGTTCGATGCCTGCATCATATTGTCCTTCCCCCTTTCCATTTCCCCTGTCTACAATCTTCTCCACCTTTGTATGCACGTTGTAGCTTCGGGGGTTGTATGCTCTCATGCCCCCAAAATCTCTTGGTTGTCTCTGCACCCATGCTCCTAGACATTCTTCTCCAGAATAGGAAAGGACGGGTAGATTTATAAATCTATTATGTCGGTGAGGAGGAATATACTTCCCTCCAAATCATACCATGAATAGTTACAAATATGAATATGGCTCAATCGTTTGGCATAGTTTCATTCATATTATTGTAGGGTGAAGAAAACGAGTGAGCAGAGCCATCAACATGGCCAACATAAGACAAGGAACGAACTCCATAATATTATAACTTCAACAAGAGTTGGATGACCTACGCTCGATGGTTATCTCTATCCAGAGCAGAGTGGGCACTCTTGCATCCCAAGTGATGGCACTACTTGAGCTATATGTAAACCATAGACAATCCTTCTAATCCCTGCATGATGAGGTAAACACCATCAAAATCCAATTGGAGGAAATTTGACTTTGACCAGCCTTCCATAGACAAAAAGGAATTGTGTCAGCTACTTATGAATCGACAAATGCTAACCCAAGGCCTCATCCATTCCTAGACCTCGATGCTTTAGTCCAACAGGATGAGGATGTTGAAATGGAGGATGTTGATGGACAGAACATGTTCCCCCCTTAAGAATCGATTTACATGACTTTCCGATTTTGGTTTTTCTTAGGAGTTTTCTATAGGATCTATCATGTTAGAATTTTTTATTGGAATGGTTGTAAATTTTTTGTAACTCAATGTAACTCTCAAGTCTAGTTCAAACTAACCTCAGTACTAGAACTTATGCCCCTATGGGATTATTTTTTCCTCAGTATGTAATATGTTGCCTTAGTGTAGCCTTTATAAAATACAAATTTCCCAGTTTGAGTTAAAAAAAAAACAATGGAAAACAATCTTTCATTGATATCTAACTACAATTGATAGTTGATTTCCTTCATCCACAATTCACTACCTTGATTACTTTAAATGAAACTTTTATTTCAATATATTTTATTTTTCTTACGCTCAATTATCTCTATCTTTGTAAAATATTTAGGTGGTACAACACTATTAAACCCCTATGCCAAAATCACTTTGTTTTCATAAATGAAAAGCTTCATTCCATTTTGTAAATCCTTTTGTACATATAAATAGATAATCACTTCACACATTATGCATCCTACTAATCACATCATTATCTATTTATAAACCTCTTGCAAATTGAACATGATTCATTTTCATATTGTTCAAGCCAATTTTCTTAATTGACTCTAGGATCTTCAAACAAGTTCCATGTACACACTTTGAAACTTTTTCAATAGAAAAGATGGGTTTCAAGAACCCTTATGAGTATATTTACTTAGTCCCATGTCCTTGGTTTGCTATAATCAGGAGCATGCCTTTTTCTTATAGTAAAACAAAGAGTTACTTATTATCCTTCTTTATTGCTTCTCGGATATCATAAATAGTGTGAGAGTGAATGGGAACTCCCGCATGGGTTGCACCCCTAATGATATTCTCATATTTGAATATCACATTTGAGGAGATATAGGGGGGTATAGATCTCAAATATGAGAACACATGCAGAAGTTCCCCTTCACTCTCACATTGTTGATGATATTATTAAGGTAGTAAAGAGGAATAATAAACAACACTTTGGTTTACTAGAAGAAAAGAATGTGCTATTGATTCGAGCAAACCAAGGACATCGCACAAGAATGATAGACTTATAATGGTTATTGAAACTTATCTTGTCTACAAAAGAAGTTCTAATGTGCATACATGGAACTTATTCGAAGAGCCTATAGTTAATTAAGAACACTAGACTCAACTACATGAAAATGAATTGTGTTCACTTTGCAAGAGGTTTATCAACAAACAATGGTGCAATTAATAAGCCATGTATTGAATGTGAAGTGATGATATATTTGGATTTACAAAGTGATTTATAAGACAAAATGAACCTTTTCATTTATGAAAACAAAGTGATTTTGACTTAGGGGTTTAATGGTGTTGTACCACCTATCTATTTTACAAAGATATAGATAGTTGAGTGTAAGAGAAATAAAAATATTGAAGGAAATGTTTCATTTAAAGTGAATTGAGGGTGAAAGAAACCAAATATCAATCGTAGTTGTATATCAATGAAAAATTGTTGGCCATTTTTGGCATGGAACTCTGATTAAATTATATTAATTGTTATCTAACTTTTTTTTCATACCCAATGTTTTCAATCATGTTGTTCTTTAGGTTAGAATATACATGAAGCCCTCATTTCGTGTTTTGCAATGTAAGATGATAAATTTGAGCAACTTTGTAAAGGTGAGTTTCTAGTGCGACTTATGTTTTTTTTTTTTTTTTAACCAGAACAAAATTGTATATTCATTCAAAAGATGGCTATGTCATAGATAGCAACAATTACATTCAATAAAGTTCATAGATTGCACTAAAACTATACATATTTCTATTATAACTACTATATAGTCTAATGCCTTCTCCAATCATGAGTTTCAGGTGTTTCTGCTAGTGACTTGCTTGACAAATTGACACAAAATACTTACAACTCGAAAAATCGTTCAAAGACATTTAGAGGTACAAACTGCCTTGAGCTTTCTATGCCTCGTCTAAATGAGGGCAGCTTAGTTCTTAAATCTCCATGGGATCACTATGTTGGCAAACTATTTCACCCTCCATTAATTCTACTTGCAATGAATTCCCCAGAACCGTGGTTATTGGAAGTGAGAGAGAGAGAGGATCCAAATATTGAGAGAGAACCAGAGAACAAAGTATGTTACACTCAACTTCCAGAGAATCTATTCATTGCTTCGGGAGAAGGATAAGATTCATTATGCTTGCATTGTGAGTGATGTTGGCCTACTCTAATTCAGTAATTTTAGAGGATATATGCATTAGAGTACTACTATTGGCCTAAGTGATTTATGCATTCCTACAAAGAATCTTTTGAACCTCTTTCAAATTTGGATTATCCATTACTATTTTTAAAATGCCTTTCACAATGCAACTGAAGGGGAAAATAATAGGCCAGGAAAACCCTAAACAAAATTTTCTAGTTCCAGCGTTTTGAAAATCTAAAAGGATAAAAAGAACTCTATTCTAACTATTCCAAATTGGGTCATAACAAACACCAAAAGAAACAGGCACCAAGGAGAGGGGCCAAGAGACAATGGCTTGCATGGCCAAAGCAAAAGGAGTTACTCATATTGAATATCCAATGCAACTCGAAGCCACCACCCACTAACACCTCTGCACAGTCCCACCAGAAGGCACATTATTCCTGCACCGAATTTCCTCAAATTCCACTAAATCATTACTAGGATTGCGCCCAGATATCCCATTCCATGGATTAAAGGCCAAATCAACTAGTGAATAACCCCAGGCGAGCGACATGGTCGACAATATCACATAATTCAAGTGAGGGTTCATTCGTATGCATAGAATTATCGTGGGCAAAGCCAATTGGACCAAGTGTGAGAGTTGTGGAGGCCACATGCCATCCTTCCAAATCTCTTATAGCTATTGATTAGAAGTGAATGCATATTGAAAAAGGTGACATTAAATGTTATCATGGGATTGAGCTAAGGCTACGAAGCCCATTTTTAATTAGAATACTAGGGCCTAAGGTGGAGGGCATCTTGGCCTAATGATCCACTTCTCTATTCGACTCTCTTTTTATGTGATAAAACAAGACTTGATAGAATTGGGAGAGGATTTATTTGATTCTAGAAATGAGTGAGCTCAGTTTGTTTCCCCCTATGTTAGCTTGATAAATCACTTCTTTGATAACCAACATAGAGTCCCCAAGCGCTATCAAAGTTCTAATAACTTCTTCCTTTGTGATGAAGAGACCCCGAGTAAGCCTCAGCGAGATTGTTTGAGACATTTCCAAGCCCTCGGGCATAGTAGACAACCTTGTTTCCTCCGAGATCATGGAGACTCCCCGCACACCTCCCACCCCTAGTGTGATTTATGTTAGTCACAATACAAACACAAATTGATCAAAAGAACAAAGAATAGTTTTCGTGCATGTTGAAAAACTCATGCAGGATGATGCAATATTTCAATATTTGTAGACTGGTTGAAATTCAATATACCATGGAAAAATTAGAGTGACGCAACTGAAGCATGGTAGGTCCAAAACCCATAAATTTCATAATAAAAAAATCGACTTTGGTACATTTAGTTGTTATGTACACTTTGTTTAAGTGACAACTATAGTTTTACCTATAAAATGTTGTATGATTATATGCAACTTCAACCTCAATAGAACAAAACAATTCCAACACGCAATGAACTTGAGTTGAAAGAAAGTTCTATGAATCATTGAATCACATATACAAAAAACATATCACAAACATAATGAACTTCGATTCCAATGCAAAGTGAATTCTCAACTAAAAGACAAATTTGAACCACTAAATTCCAAATGTACAAAACTCTCCATTATTATTTATCATAATGGATGAACGGTTGTGTGACCAATATATTTGTTCTATAATTAATTTCTAATGGTTTATATTTTTAATTTATTGTTATAATGAATTATTTTAATGATGAGATAATGCGATCAATTCATATAGTATGTATGAAATTATGTCATCGATAGTGACAAATAGTTGGTGAAATTTGATAATGACAAGTGTCATGATTTTTATTCCAAAATCATCAACAATATTAATTTTTTGTTGTGAGGCTCATTGGGTTGGAATTTGAAAGATTACTTTGAAATGTTCAATAATTATTTTATTTTATTTTAATAATGATTTATTTAAAGAAAATAGTTTATATCCAAATTAAAAACTATTTAAATTTTAAATAAGCTAAATTAGATATTGATCACAATTCTTCCCAATGATTAATCAAGTCGTGCATTGGAAAACCAAATACAATTTTGTTTCCAAGGAAAAAATAATAAGTTTATATTGAAAAATAAAAAAAAGCCACATTCAGTATGTGTGTAAAGCACTAATAAAAAAGAAGAGAGTATGATATAAAGTCCATCAAAAAGAAACTCTATCCAATATTCTTTTAACCTAGCAACAACCTATCATTTATTAGCTCTAAATGGCTTAAAGGCCCACATAAAAAAGATTTCATGTCCATAATGCTCAAAACAAAAATACAATAAAAATTATCTTCTCAAAAGTATGGAATTTCAATAGGTCTCATCAAATCATAAATATATAACATAAATAGGCACTAAAAACAAGAGATTATAATCAAAGGGAGAAAGGTACAAGTCCCTATCCTCCCTATGCTCTTCTAGAATTGGGATATTGTATAATTCAATGCATAATTATTCAAATGTATGTGCAAAGGTAGCATAAATTCAATTAGGAAATCAAAATAAAAATAAAAATTGAACTTATTACAAATGGCTAGGGAAAACTTGTTGAACCTCGAATGATATGGAATGAGGAATATGAAGAATCAACAATTTAATATTATCACTTCCCCCCTACATTTGTATCAAAAGAAAAAACAACGCATGTTTTCATTCTTAAAAGAAAGTTTGGGAAGCATGCAACATTTTCACTTCAAACAAAGTTTTGAAGGGCTTTTTTTTTTTAACCAATGCACCTAGTTTACTTTGGAAAACTATAAGCACCAATTTACATTGGGATACTAATTATGACTAATATGCTTCATAAGGGATCATAGAAATGTGGAAATTGTGTACATTTCAATGTCTTTCATGTTGTGTTAGTGTTGTCTCATCTACATCTGATGTACACATCCTAAAATGCATTGGAATTGCTTATCCCTTACCTTGGTTGACCAAGTGGTATACACAGTATATTGATGGAAGGACGGGGAGAAGATGCATGACATTGATGATTGGAATGGGAATATTTAATGTCATATGGAGGGACAAATATTTTTGGGGGATGACACATCTCAAAGGGTGTCTGGTTACAAAACATGTGTGATTGGATGACGATCACAAGGACACATAAAGGTATGTTGACACGAGTAAGAGTTTAAATATCATTTGTAAAATTTCAAATGACAATTTTCCCAGTCATGTGGCATGCATATTTAAAATGATAATATACATATGTAACTTGATTAAATAATTATATCATATCGAATCTAATTTTAAAATGTGTTGAAATAGGGGTGGTGGGAGCTAGGGAGGTCATATATGACCTTGAAAGAAAATAGGAAATTGTATTTACTGAGGATTAGGGATCTCAACAAATAATCAAGCATAGGCTTATGCACTCCTTCAACACATATCATTAGCTCTCAGCGTTGGAATAGAGGCTTTGGTCATAGTTAGAGACTCGAGGATTATCATTAAAACCTTGATTCACTAATCAATCCCAACAGAAACCAAGTTGGGTTCCATTATTTTGAAAATCATCAAGCCTTCTTAGTCTTTGTTCAAGGTCCTATTCGATCATGCTTTGATAGAGCACAATGAGATTGCCTATGGACTAGTAAACAAAGATAGTTTCCTTTCACAGTGTTTTTTGGCTAAAAGTGAGACTTCTTATCCCACCCCAATCCCCTAAGTTCATGATCCCTCCAAGCAATAAAATGTGTCACTCAACATTAGTGGAACATGTGGAATCCATTGTGAAGGGACAAGAGTTATATGCCTCAGAACATGAAGTAAGGACAAATCCCATGGGGCTTGGTACGTGCCCATTTAACGTTGTCCTAGAATTTAACTCTTTGGCATTTACTTTCAACATGAGAGGTGGGATGATTTTAGACCCTCTCTACCTGAGAATGTGGTTCATCTTCTCTTTTTTTCTTTATTGGTGCCATCTTCTTTAGTTATTCCTTTGGGAGGGAATTGGAATTGTTTCTTAGGCTTTCCCTAGTTTCATGTTTGGTTGGGTACGTGGACAGCATTTTGAGCAAGTATTCAATTTCTCTAGTTGTAATTTTCATGTAGCAAGTGAGAGGTCTTTGCTGGAACACTTTGTGGGTTATATATTTGGATATGGTCTTCTAATCGAGGTTTCTATTTTCATGTGATTTCAAGTGGGGTGAGACTTGGGAAAACAATTCCCAACCCCCATGCCCAATTCATCTATGGTATATTCTATGAGTGTGGTTAAGTGTTTCAAGCTTCAAGTATAGGTTACTCTGGTTCTATTTAGATTAGCTTAATATTATTTGGGCCTAGCTCTATTATCTTTGTTTATGCTTTCCATGGATCCTAAAGACCTCTTTGTAATTCACAAGATTTTGAGAAGGCAGGAGGAAACTTTGCAGAGTAATGGCGTATCTCTCAGGTCATTTTCTATCATCATTCATTAAAACGAGAAACAATGTCAAGAACAGAATGCAAACTTTATGAATATCTTAGGTGAGCAAAGGCAAAAAATAATGGAGCTTGAGGCATAATGTTGTATGTTGAAGAATCTAGTCTTGAATCTATGCGAGGAACCACAATCAAAGGCTTCAAACCACTGTGTCTCCAACAATTCAAAAGGGGAACCTAAAGAAGAGGAGAATTTTCATCAATATAAGGAAGGAATGGAAGTGGATCAACCATCTTAATAGGAAGAAGCAGACAATCAACTTGTCCTTTCTTACTTTTATGTTTTTGAAAATCATGTATTTTGGGTCCTTTTTATGAGCATAATTGCACTTTTAGTAGTCTTGTAGTAGTAGTAACAATGTGCATAATTTTAGGGGTGGTAGGTGTGTGTCTGTGGGTGGGTGGGGGTTATCTATAAACCCGGAGAAAAATGTATAGTTGCATATTCTTGGAGCTTATGCCTCTATTCCAACAACTTGGCATAAGTTGATGGACATATTAAGAATTGCAACTGTGCAAGTTTGTGCTCGTTGATTATTTTTTTGAAGATGTATACGTTATACCTTGAATGTCAACATATGGGTAATAAATTTTGATTTCACTTAGGTATATAATCACATAGGAACACAACAAATATTTCCTTTTGTAAATTATGTCATAAGTGCCATGTTTAATACTGCCATTATGTTAAGAAGAGAACAAAGTTATATTTGCAACTTATATGATATTACTTTGATCATAGTGTGATCTCTTTGCAAACTGTCACACACCATACTTACTAGCAATGCAAACAGATATTTTGCATCATCTAAACATATGCATTCATAAACACCACAAGAAACTTATAATCATTAAACCATTGCTTCCAAGCACCATAACTGAAATTATGTTTGAATTGAAACTAATGGTATGCCAACCTACTGAGGGAAATGTTGTGTTTGGAAATAGTCACTTCAATATGTTTTCTCCTAGGGGACCCCACATATTCAACATATTAATATTTTTTAATAAATATATACAGGTGTGATCCTTTATAGTAGGTGACGAATTATGAGTCAACACTTCCTTCTTCTTCTCTTTCTTATTGGATCTACCTCTTCTCTTGCAACTTCTCTTCCCTCTCTTCCTTATTCTCTTCTCTTATCTCCCCTATTTTCCTTCTTCCCTTCTCTCCCTTCCCTTCCTCGAGACTTGCACAACCCAAGGTTATCCTTTTTCATATGGATGAGTTAAGTTTTGAATGAAATAATGTTGAACAAAATTTTACTCTAACTATATATGTGTGTATTATTGCATTATTTGTCTACACTCCAATTTGGTTATTTGATTTATGTTCTCATTAATTTTCAACGAGTCTCTAACTATGTACTTACCTTGTTATATATATGAGTTCAGGTGTATATGAATCTAGAGGTCATGATGATGTTCATAGGAGAAATCATAATGAAAAGTAAAAGGGGGGGAACAAATAGTTGCAAACAATTACGACAATAAAACAAAGGAGACCGCCCCCAGGGGGGGCAGCTCAATTGGCAAGTGCCGTGAAAATGAATTTCCATGAGGTTTCGAGTTCAACTCCCCCCGACTTACAATGTGTGCCGCGTATGGGGCCTCGTGGGCACACCTGGAGGTTATAGTGGTAGCAGTTGGATAACACGGCCACGTGTAACGCGAGCACATGCCCAACTAGTTGCTGATTACTCCAGACATAAAAAAAAAAAAAAAAAAAAAAAGGAGACCAATGATCACTAATCATATCTAATTTTTTTCATGAGCATCGAATCGCCAACAGACTCTCTCATCTGCTCCCTATTGTGGAATACTTACATCCCATGCCCAAGGTAATTAATTGTTAATTATGTGTTTATTTTTTAACTTATATATATCTCGAAATAATTATTGATTGATTGAACTATATTATATTCTTCCACATTGATGACGGTGAAGGTGGCTTTGAGGGATGAGAGGTTATTAATAATTGTTTAACATGTATGTTTTTTTATTGCATCTTTAATTGTTATCAATTTTTTTTTTATTATTATTGAATTTATATTCATGTATTATGTTTTTACAAAGTGAGGATGAGGAGGGAATCGACAACACTTCAATCAACTTGCAATATCAAACTAATTTCATTTCTTCATATGTGTATGTATTTTTTCATGGAATGTTGTAAACAAAGTTGACATTTCCCTCGGAGGTGGTAGTGTACCATTTCTTTATAGGAAGAAAAAATTACATGGTTATTTTATCATTTAATTTAAAATTCCGTCATTGTGTTTATATATACAGGTTTTCTTTTTACATGGCATGAAATTGATTGAATGTTAGTGTGGTAAAATTTCATAATTGCATTTGTGGATACATGGTTTGTTGGCTATGATGGTGTGAAATTCACTAATCGTTTGTTAGTGGGGTAATATGTCTACATATACATCGTTTTTTTCTCTCATGATTAGCATGTTTTTTCTCTCATGTATGATGCAAATGTGACACGTTGTGACACCAAAATGATGTGCTACAATGCAAATACACGCTTTTGATGCAAACTCAATGCAAAAGAGACTTTATAAATGTTTTTTTTCAATAATATGTCATGCAACATGACGTTAACATGGTTAAGGAAATAATTTGCATCGTATTCTTCATCATTAATATCACACCTTCTATAGCACATATCGAAAAAGATGATGTACAATAGAAATGAATCACGAGGCACTTTCTAGAGTCAAGTTTTGCATCATTTGATTTTGAATTTTTTCTAATAAAAATGCATTGTGAGACAATATTAACGATGACGTTATAGCCATGTATTGCAATAGTGTGCCTCATTTTTGTGTAAGGCATGCCACTCCTGCAACATGCATGGCTAATTCTTTGCAATGAAAGAGGATTTGAATCCTTGGGATTATATGCACATGTCTCAATATCTTATGAGAAGGATCATGTGCCTTACCATTTTTTTCATTTTTGGTACCTACCATGACCACATTATACCATATCTCTTTGTTCACATATTTGCCTCTCTAGAATACAACCATTCAGAGAAATGTGATATGCTATGTACTTAATATCCAACCTTTTCGACGGTAGCTTTGCCTCTTCATAGTTTTTGGGGATGACATTATCATTTGGAAGTACCTTATCTCCAAGGAACATACAATTACTAGGAAATATAAATGTACATTGGCATTAAGCATGCATAAAATCCTTTTTCATCGCTGCTTGTGTGACCATATTCATTAAAATATAGGGGAATTAATGGTTAGTTACCTCGATAGTGTAGAGAAACATGCATTTGATGTACCATAATACATTGCTTTCAAGTTTTACAATAACATTATTGTGCCTAGTTTGGTAGACTTTGACCCATACCCAAAGAGAGGGGCGGTGTAAGTAGATTTTAGGTTTGCGAAGAAGGTATTAACAATATGAGAATCATCCCCTAGCTTGTTATGATGGAATGAATTTGACAACATTCCCTCCATGGCATGGGTATCTTGTAAGAAATAATCCATACGAACCTCTATATCATTGTCTTTGTCCCAATATGTGAACAACCAATTATTTGGGAATATGTTATATTATTTGCATGGCTCCCTATGCTTAGGGAGCGTCAATGCTCCCTACACCATACTAAGGGGGCACCATGGAACTATGTCTTCAACATTAAGGGGGCACCATTGTTGGTGGGAGGAAATATTGGTAAATGCCACCTTCTTCTAAGGGGCTACTTTGAAAAGCTGGGGTTTGTTTGGCTTGAATCCTACTCCATGGCTCTCTCTAAGGAAAGAATCATAACCTATGGAGCCATATCCTCAATAGATTCCAAAAATACTCAAGGTGGTTGAGCCTATCAAAGCTTATAAATTGGAGCCATTTCCATGGTGAAAGGGGAAGAAATCGGTAAAGTATCATCATTTTGATCTTGGTTCATTTGTGCAAGGGTTGAACGAGGAGAGCATGGAGAGGTTGTTGCAGCATCAATCATGGTCTGCAAGTATTATCTTTTGTGTTCTCATTGAATACACTTGCCCTATTTCCTTCAAGCTTGTGTATTCTTGCATGTGCTTGTTTATTGTTGCTTTAATTTGCATAGATGAATTTGTTTTACCTAATCAACTAGAGTAGGAGATAATTGTTTCTCTTTGCTTCCCATTGCAGGTATCAAGTTGCGCCAGGAGGTTTGAAGATCAAGCTCATGGATTGGAAGCAGTGAGGACAAACTTCGTAAATAGGTACATCATGCCCTTTCTCCCTCTCTCTTTTTGATTAGTTAAAATGAGTTTAAAGGGATGTTAGTGTCCACTTGTAGTGTTTTTCTCTTGGTATAGGGGTCTAGTAATCTAAGGGAAGTTTCACTTATATCCGGGGGAAACATTCCGTAACAGAAATTGGTGACTCCACTAGGGATCGACTTTTACTAGTCTTCCCTTGCTTTGTCTAGAAGCCTTTTCATATCATTAGATCTTATTTGGTGCTTCATTCTGAATCAATTTCCTCTTTCCTCCTCTTTATTGAAAGCTTCACATAGTCATTACTTGGATCTTTCTGAGCTTTTATCCTTTTTCAACACTTTTTTCAACTTTTCCAGAACTGGCCCTCTCTTGCAGTGAGCACCAGGGCGCGACTGTCATATTGGTGCTCCCAAACATCCCTATAGGGAGCGCCACTCCACTCTATCTCCTTAGAGACAGGAGCACCACCCTCTCCTTTTTGTGAGAATCTTAAAGTTTTCCAAGTTCTGCTCAATTTTGTTGATGAGAGGCCTTTAACCCAGAAGTCCTTGATTTGTTTTTGGATTTGTTTGGTTCAAAGAACTATTATCCATCTTTGTTGACCTTGCAAACTCCTTCTCAATTGCGAGATTGGTTTATTTTACCTTTCATTGGTTTAATCCTTGTTTCGCAAGATCATCAATTATTTGCCTGATTGGAAGAGTCTGCAAGGGTTTGTTGTTCATTGAGTTCCTTATCAGTCTTGCTTTGATTGAATGAATTGAAACTCAATTGCTTACCACAACCTAGCTTTGGTATCGTTTCTTACTGCTCAATTTTCAAAGGTTGTTTAGCGTGGTTTTCTTGATTTCTTGATCTTTGTTTGAGTGAGTTTGATTCTCTTTTATTTATTTTGTGTGTATCTTTGTTTGGATAATATTTTGCTTCATGTTCTATGTCATTTTAGTGGCGAACTATTTCATTGTTATTGAAATAAAGAAGCATTAGAAGCACATCATTTCTTGCATCTAAAAAAAATAAAAAATTGAAGAACTTTGTATGCATTGGTTTTGGAAACTTGAAAGGTTTTCTTTTGATAATTTGGTGAATGTGTGGATTCTTTTTGGGAACAAATTGCATTAGGTGTTGCATTCTTTTGAGTGTTTGTTAATGATACAAAATAAAGAAACTCTTCTCCTTCCCATAATTATAAGTTCATCAAAAAGAACAATTACATCTCATTCTTTTGCGTTCTTTTTGGAGTCGAGTCTCAAAAACATCATCAGTTTCACTATCATTCACCCTTGAGTAACGAACATCCACGAAAACAAACACTAATTAAAAGTGATCTAGCAACTTTTCTTTTCAAAGATTGTGAAGTTAACTCTCCAAATCATTAAAGACACACATAGAATCTTGCGATAGGGAGAGAAAATCCAATTTTCGTATAAGCATAGCCGGGACCCCCCTCTCATACAGGGGTTAAACATGAGTTCATGTGCGGGATAGCAATGGATATTACCCCTCTGAGACTTAACCAATCATAGAGGAATGATCGTATATTGGGGGTTCTTCTTGAGAATCAGTTGTTTTCACTTGGTCTTGGAGCTTCATTAATCCTGAATTTGTTTGGGCTCCTCGAGAGTTTATCGATCCACTTGTCTTCAGTTCTCCTTAAGGATTTCGAACTTGATATCCTGCCCATACATTCAGACCTGACTATCGACTGTACCCTCCCAGAGGATGACTGTGAGTTGGTAAACTTAGTGGCCATATTCCTTAGGGTCTATACATAATGTGACGACGAAGGGGAGTCTTTGTTGTACCTGAGTCAGACGCTAGTCAAACTCACTCGGGCTCCTCGGAGGGTAACTCGCGGATAAAAACATGAGGGAGCTTACACCAAGGTGTGATTTCGTTAAGTAGGTCACCGACGTAACTGATCCACCCGCTCAATCCCAACCCCTTCTCACTTTGTTCCCGTGATGTTGGATTGCATCACCAACTAGTAAGTTCATTGTGAGAAGATATTCGTTTGCGTGTTCTTCTTTTTAGATTTTTACCAAGTGATATTTATTCTCCCTAGTTGTCCTTAAGAATTGGTATCATGGTTGATAAAGGTCTTTGTTGATCACGTAGGATGCAAGGGTTGCCTCTATAAGGTTATGAACCCTTACCTCCCAATTCACTTGAAGACACTCTTTCGTGGAGAAGTTGTCAAAGAAGAAAACTATTCTGTCACTAGGAGTGTTACTAGTCCTTTAATTAAACATCCTGATGGAGCAATTGTAATAGTTCAGGAAGGTGTTGTCTCTCATGTAAACCCACCACTAACCAACCCTCTTGAGCCACTTCTTGTCCAAGTAGATTCTTCAGGGAATATCATACTTGAAGATTATCCCAGATTACCGTTAAGGCCATACGAAGAATTTAATATGGAATCATAACAACTCAACACAAGTGGAGGATATGCAACCCCTACCCATACTACTGGAATGGTAGATCCAAATCAAACTCGTGCCCGTCCTATATGGATAACTCAATTGGGCCATGATCTTTTTGAAAAATTCGGGTCATCTGGTCAGTTCCTTGGTCATTCGGTAGGACCAACACTTAACACTGCTACCACTTCAGGTGAGATATTGAGTGATACAGGTCTTCTCCTTCCTAGTCATTTACAAAGCACTATGACTGTTACACCAATGATGCCTCTTCAAGCAACAATTTCAATCACACCACAGAATCTTGTTGGGACACCTTCCAATCTTAGAATGAAAAACCCTATCATACCACAAGTCCCGACTGGGGGAAGAATCCCTACTTGGCGGAAATCCTTCGTTAGTTGACAAGTCCTTACCATGGGGAAAACCTCATTCAATGGACAAGTTCCTTCAAGGGGGAAACCCTAATTTAGTGGAAAAGTCTCGGTCGTTACCCAACCTATGGCAGGGGGGAAAGTTCCAAGTCTTTTTTTCGAAAACCCACAACAAACCTGGGGACCACCTCATGAAGGATCTTTTAATCCACTTCAAGGAGGATATTTTAATCCACTTCAAGGAGGATCTTGTAATCCAACCCCGCAAGCATGATTTTTAAATCCTAACCCATCAGGATTGTACTCTGGACAACCATTCCTAGGTTTCTCAAATCCCACTTGGGGTCCTTAGAGTCAATCATCTTTTCCACCACAAGGTCAAACTATTTATCCTCCTTAGGGTCAAATTGGTTACCCTCCTCCAGGTCACACTGCCTATCCTCCTCAGGGTCCAACTAGTTATCCTCCTTGGGGTCCAACTAGTTATCATCCTCAGGGTCCAACTAGTTATCCTCCTTAGTGTCCAACTAGTCACCCTCCTCAGGGTCAATTTGGTTTTCCCTCATCTTTTGCCTAAGTGCCTCAACAAATGAATCATGCTTTTACTAGTCAAAATTCTCAACAACCATTTTTGGGAGGACCTTATGGATACAACTTCCCTCGACAGCTAGTTTATGGTCCTACTGGTGTTCCCATGCCTCCCTGGTACCATCCTCAAAGTAATTGACAATTACCTTTTATGGCTACTTTAGATCTCCCAGATCTGTCGAGGTTAACAAATGATCCCATATTGCATTCTCCTTTCTAGCCAGTTATTCCTGCTAAGTTACCATCAGATATCCCAAAGTTTGACGGTAAACCTGGAGAAGTGTTTAATAACCATGTCATGACATTTCATCTTTGGTGTTCATCAAACTCATTGATGGATGAGTCTATTCGACTGTATCTTTTCCAACGTACTCGTACGGGCTTGTTGAGATCAATTCCTGCTTCTGAAATTTCCCTTCCTTTTCTATTTTCCCATTTTCCTTTTTTCCATTTCTTCTCCCTCTTCTAGACCTACCCTCATCCCCCTTTTCTTTTTCCCTTATCTTTTCCCTTTCTAGTTACCATACTTAGTGGCATTTCAAAAATCGATGGGTTCGCAGGTTGGTGGATTCCCGGGTTTTCATCTCCATCCATGTTCCTATGTCATGAGTATGATCGACCGCCTTATTATAACACACTTAACCATTTTTTCAACTTCGCGGGTTTGCAGGTTCTACCCTTCATCTTCCAAGTTCTACGATCACCACTTTGCATGCAAAGGCCCGTGGTCTACATTACGAACCATCAGACTTGTCGCGGGTACTGAGCCCTTAAATATTTCATTTCTCCTGTATCCAAGTGACCGCGGGTTCCTAGGTTGGCGGGTTCATCAAAGGCTCCATGTTTGAAATTGCTCTTGTCCGCCCCCGCCATCTTCATGCTTTTCCCAATATGCATTTAGTACGGTTTAATGCTAATAACTGATCATACATGACCCGAAAAGATCGTCATTAATAAACAAAGGGCTCAAGGAGATTTTTCATTAAATTGCATTAAAGCACGATTTTCCAAAGGTTATATTATTGTCATCTTTCTAAAAGGATTCATTTCAAGTTATCATCCAAGCTGAAAGAACACTCTCGTCAACCTATGGTAGCAACAACTAGACCACAATTATGCGATGATACTTTGAATATTTTTTGTCGTGAAGACTAGAACTTCCAGTGGTCCAGAGCATATTCATATTACTCTTCTCCTCCTGCACAGAACGAAGTAATATGGACATCCATAATTGTTCGCGATAGATGTGTCCTTGAGGTATTCGACTACAAAGAACTTGTTGCATGGTGTGCTGAGAAGTATGGGTCGAGCCAACAAATTATAAAACTCCAAGATCACTCCCCCATATCTCTTTCATCGCACGTTTTTCATAAGATGTTGAAGCTCCGTGAGCCAACACTTACCTTCAAAGGAGAAGACTGCAAAGATTTTCTGAAGAAACATGACAATGGCTCTGATCTCATGCCCGAGTTTTTGGAGAATCCCGCGGTTATTATAGAAGATATAACCAGGATTTAGGTCGACTCTTTTAAAAACCCCTTTCGGGAAATCACTTGTTTATTTACCAGGTTGACAGGTCAGGAAAGCACCGCCACGATTTCTCGCATGATTCTTCATATTTCATATTTTACAGTTAAAGAACAAGTTATTTTTGACTGGGGGAAATTGATTTCCATTGAAATGTCATCCCAATTATCACATTACAAAAGGGACAAGAAATTATTTATGGCTTCCTATTTGGTATTTGCGATAGTGTATTGTTGTCAAATTCCAAAATTGACTATGTGTAAGAGGATGAACTGTGAAATAGATCCAGTTACCTTCTGGTATCAAGCACTGTGGAGACACAAGACTTCACTGTATTTTTACGAAGTTTACAATGATTTTGTTTCAATCTTCAAAGGACCGTTGTTTGGTAAAAATACCCCCAGGATATCTGACCAGGCTAATAAATTCTTGGAGAAAAAGGGAACGATAGAACAGATCGAAAATCACAATGTCATTAGGATCTTTTGTTCCAAACAAAATCCTTATTTTCTTCCATACCATGTATATGTCAAATTGTTTATTATGGAAGTGGAAAGGCAATACAATTTATGGCTGCACTTTTTCCACGAAAAATGGAAAAAAAAAAATTAACCCCTTTTCGTGGAAAATTAGAGACTTCATATTCAGGAACATAAATAAAATTGATGAGTTTGTGAATCACTTCAACAATGCAAATCTGAAGTAGTGCTAAAAAGATAAAGGGGTTTGACCCTAACAAAATCTTTGTGGAACATATGTTGTCATTAGGATTCAACAACTCATTCATTCATACCATTTTGAATGAATAAGAAGATAAAAACCAAGGCGCTCATGTACACAATGTTGATGACTTGGAAACAATACTCAATTCTAATGCGTTTTACAAGCAAAAAGGAAAGGGTCCCAGTGAAAAGAGCGCCCAGTCTCTAGTTGTTACTCCTAAAACTACCACATCTCGAACCAATGCTCCAACAGCCCACCCAACTAGGAAAATTACCAACAGTAGTTCAAGCGGCGGAGGAGAGAAGAATCCCCCCGCTGGAAAAATCGAGAGCTCACACAAGCTCCCTCTGAGAAAAAAGAGGAAGAAGACAATCTCACAGAAAATCAAATCAATATCTTCTCTCTTGAAGACATGGAGCTCGAGGCAGATATTGAGAAAATGTTTCCCATAATTGATCAGCCGGGAAATATAGCCCAATAAAATTCATCATTAGAGATCGTTGAGAATGAGACCTTCAATGAAGAAGAGTCATTTACTTTTCAAAGTGTTGTCTTTGCCAAGGAATCTAAAAATTTGATTATAGAAAAAGGTGATCTGAAAAATAAGAAAGGAAAATCTCGCTTAGAGGTTGACCTAAAAGATATGTGGTCATCCCAGATCTCTAAAATTCACAGAGAAACCGGAGATGCTCTAGATGATTTTATTGGTGGTCTGGAAGTAGAAAACACTAAGTTAAAATAAAGGATCAGGGAGCTGGAAGACGCCTTAATGCCTCTTCCACTTCTTTCCAGACCTTTGTCAATGATTAGACCTACCACACCCCTGTTAAATTGAAAGGATTTTCAAGCCTACTCACATTAGTCAAGAGTTACGTAGAAAGAAATATTAAGAAAAATATGTCATTAATTACAGAGGCATGGGAGGTTTCTAAAAATATTGTTTCTTTTGGCTCGAGGGCCCATGCCTTCCATGAATATTTGCAAGTTGATCTGAAGAATAAAGAAGGTTTCTACATTGACGATGTATTACCCTTTGGAATCAAAGTCTCTAACATGACGGAAATGAGAAGAAGAAGAGAGGAGGATCTGCCTTCCCCAAGTCAAATAAAACAACTAAATTCTTGTTGGAAGGAAATGATTAAAAATTTGAATAACATTGTTCAAGCATGTAGCGAGGCCATACTAAAAAAGGAAGAACAATTCAAGAGGCTCACAGAGATATACCTAGCAGGAGGTACTAACGAAGTACAAGACCCTAAATTAATTCTCAACTCAATGTTCCTAACAAAGTAACAGTTTGACGAACAAGTTGAGATATTTAAAGGGTTATCAGTTGAAATTTTTTATGGTATACTTGAATATAATGAAGATGACATAGACAATTCGCTAGTGGATTATTCTGTGAAAAATCAAGACATTGAGGAAGCAGTACATGGTATCTCTCTTGACTTAAGAGACTTGGAAGGTGAGTTATTCAACATTAAAATCTAGCATGAGATAAACATCGCACCAATGAAAAATTGTATTGAAGAATGGTTCAAAAAATCAATTGACAAACTAACCAATGAAGGGCAAGAAACAGTTGAGACAGTTCTTGTAACCTTTGATGAAGACAATAAAAGGACAACATCAAGCAAATGAACAAGAAAGAGACCATCATAGTAAGTTTATGTTGATCACATCTTTCTTTCTTTATCGGTTCTTTCATCCAGTTACTTCGCTTCTTTGACTAGAAAGGTTTAACCGAAGTCTGATAACTTCTCCCTGTCTTCTTTCTAGGTCTTGTTGTTATACTATCGCCCACCATCCTCCTTCTACAAGCTTGCTTCTTGTTTATATTTTCTTTATGGTCTGCGGGAACCCCATTCCCAGTCCTAAGGACAAACGCATTTTAAATTTCAAGGCTTTGTAACAGACTATATAATTTTTCAGAAATTTCAAGAGAGTTATTTCGGGATCAATTTTGACTGTGCTTTGTAACTCTGAGTTTTGAGTATAAAGTATTTGAGATTGATCTATCATTATCTTTATTTGAGCTTCACATGTGTCCACTCTGTTAAATTTCTATTATGCATGCAGACCATCTTCTTTTTATTTTATGTGATCATTAATCTTTAGTTTAACTATGATGGATGTGAGGAAATTTTGTTTATCTTTTTCAAATGTATGAAGTGTGCGGTTCCGGGTCATTTCTCGGGAACTTTCTTTAAAAAAAAATAAAAAAAAATCCCTTCTTGTTATTTTTTCTTGCAATCTTTATATTTCTTTTATTACTACGACGAACTTCTGCAAAGTCCCGTATTCTGAAAATATAGAGTCCCAAGAAAATATTAAAGTATAGAGGAGCACCACCTCTATAAAAACTCAAGGGGATTTGTATCCTCGTGAGGTTGTCGTTTCGGTCCTAACGAATTCAAGCGTCAACAGGGCTCCACAGCAAAATGGTATATTGAATCACAACGTGGATCTTTTCAAGATTTTAATTCACTTGCAATGGCTTTACTCACCCATTTTCAATTGCCAATTAGATACCAAACCAAAATGGAACTTTTGACCTCCCTTCGTTAGACCAACTCTGTACACATTTCCGATCATATTCATGAGTGGAGACGACGATGATGGTTGATCAAATCTACCATCCTAGACCAGTTGTTGGAAGAATGGTTCACAAAATCCCTATTACCACCTATTGTTTGTCATGTGGCAATGGGAGGCATAGTTACAGAAGAAGAAGTTATTGCTCGCCCCCAATATCTCCATTTGGTTTATTCCCAATATGGTACTTTATACGAATTGATCCCAAATGCTCCTCGTACATCAACCAATCCATCCAAACCATCATTTGTCGCTCATTCTGACGACGTTATCAGTTCTGTCAAAACTCAACCTGCCTCACAGTCTACTGGGAATACAAATCATTCAGTATCTACCCCGACTACGGTGAAAGCTTCTATCCCATCTAATTCCTCCCCAACTAAAGTCTTTGAAGTAAATGTAGTTCAATCTGCTTCACCACCGCAATCTGAAGGAGGAAATAAGAGTAATAATAAATCAAACAAAAAACACAAACACAACCACCCGTTGCTAAAAAGAAACAATAGCAAAAAACGAAATTTCCCTATCTCATATGTGTTGAAGATCAATACACAAGAGACTGTCCTCATTGAGATGAAGTATTAAAATTCCTCAAAGGAAATTCCCAACCCATTGTTTTAACACATCCTTTTCCATAGAAGCAATCAATGGTTGCACAAAATACTACACCTCTGTAAGGAGGAAACCCAGGTCTTCCTTGTAAAGAGGATGCTTCCTCAAGTGCACATATTTACATGTTCAACGGTGTAGATTTGACCACTAGGACTACGACATATGACACACCTCCAGGCAAAAATGGTAAACAAAGTGTAACTAATGGAACCGTGACTGATCCACCTTCCACTTTGTTACTCCTCATCTGGACCTCTCCAGATTGAAAAACAAATTTTGACTCTATATTACGTCTACCCAAGAGCATTATTCGAAAGTCGGCCTTTAATCCCAAATATCGTGATGCCCATAACTACAACATAGTTGAAGATTTGGCCCAAGCACCCTATGAAATGTCAGCACTTGAAGTTCTTCAAAACTACCCTAGTCAGTGTAGGAATCTCTTGATGGCCACTGGAGTTGTAGATCCAGAATCATCTAATACTATCACATTTAACCTGGATGATTATAAATCGAGGCTCTCTCACCAACTTGTGTTTCAAATCGACATTGTTTTTCACAATCAACACATTCATTGCACTATATTGGATGAAGGAGCATTGACCTGTGTCATGTCCTTAGCCTGTTGGAAAGGTCTTAAATCACCAAGTCTTAATCAATCTCGTACCATGTTGAAATCATTTGACGGATGAGGTTTCATACCTCATGGACTGTTGCAATCATTAGCCATTCAACTGGGGGGGGAATTGTTTTCGTCAATGTGGAAGTAGTGGACACTCCTTTATATTATAACTTGTTACTTGGAAGAAGTTGTTTTTATGCTATGACTGTTGTAGCCTCTTCGATGTTTTGATGTCTCCAGTTTCCTCATCAAGGAAAAATAGTTGCCATCAATCAATTAGATTATTGTACACCTGATGCTCATAACTAAATCGCCAACAATATTCCATTTTGGGGGGACTCAATGATTATTTATTGAAATATTTTTTGCTCATGGGAACTTTCCTCACACCCATTCCTCAAACTTCGCAGCATATCACAACGATAAATATGATTTCGACAATGGTACATCAATCCCTCGAATCATCTGATCCTTGGATCATGCCTAGTCCTTTAGAGTTTTATACGCTAGGTGATAATATGTCGCTTATCCCAGCAAAGGCTAAATATGATGCCATGCAATCCACCTCTCCTTCACTCGACGACCAACATTTGGTGGCATCCAATTCTTATTCACTACCATCTTGGTTGAATTCTTTATCATCGACCTTTGATTATATCCTACAGATTTTTCCATCCGGCGAATCTATAATGGAAATGCTTAGTATCTAAGAGTCACCTTGGAATGATAACCACCACCACTTATCCTTTCTTTCAAGTTTGGATGAAATCGAGGAAAATATTCAATCTATTTTTCCATCTGATGTGAATTTTCCAGGTCCTATCAGCTTGCCTTCTTGGTCTGTCTTTGACCAAGCAAAGGCTCTAAGTTTTCTGTTGTCTTCTTTTTAATTTTCTGTTGTTTTATAACAACCAACAGTCATGTTTAGTTTTATGCTAATTGTTATGGTTGTAGTCTCAATTTGGGTGCTCTAGCATGTAGTTTCAGGCATAGGAAATTAGTACATGCATCTCAAATAACTACAACACACCTAATACATCTTTATGCTGAAATA
>ML822009.1:0-27680 GCA_009831015.1 Picea engelmannii | reverse complement strand
CCAAAAGTGACCAAAATGCACTTTAACCAAAGTCAAAGTACAAATAGACAAAAGTACTAGGTACAAAGTGTCTAAACCTTCCCACATGTGCTAAGGAGGACAAAAGCACATGGGAAACACCTCCCAAGGTACAAATCTCAACAATATTGTTGATAATCCTTAATCTCCGATACTTACTCAGGATACTATCTATGAGGGAAATTTAGGAAATATATCGCAAACCATCAGCGTAGACATATCAGAAAAAGAGGGTGTCATGGAAGATATACAATTAGGAATGAACTATTCAACTAAAGAAATTCAAGACTACATCGCCTTATTTAAAGAATTTCGTCACGTTTTTGCCTGGAGCTACGAAGAAATGCCAAGAATCGATCCTTTCATTGTTCTACATGAAATTAAAACTTATCATGAAGCTACATGTACGACAGAAACTTCGCCCAGTTCATCCTAAGAAAACAACGGAAATAAAGGAAGTAGAAAAATTATTGAAATCTGGTTTCATTTACCACGTACCTCTGACCGGATGGGTTTCTAACATCGTTCTGGTCACAAAGAAACAAGGGACAATTCGAGTTTGCATCGACTATAGGGATCTCAATAAGGCTTGTATGGAAGACTATTACCCTACACCCTTCATCAACCAAATTATTGATAATTGTGCTAGAAGCATAATCTTCTCTTTTATGGATGACTTCTCAAGATATAACCAAATATATATTTTACCGATTGATCAACATAAGACAACGTTCATCTTCCCATAGGGAACGTTCACTCATCATAAATTACCCTTCGGCCTTAAAAATGTTGGCAGCACTTTTCAGGGGGCTATGTTGTACGCTTTCCACGATATCAAGCATATCGTTGAGCCCTACCTCGATGAATTGCCAGCTCATTCAGCTCATCGAAAAGATCATCTTCATCATCTCAGAGCAATTTTTCTTAGATGTTGTTACTATAACATACGCTTGAATCCCCACAAATACATTTTTGTTGTAGAATCAGGGAGGCTCCTAGGTTTCGTAGTCTCCAAAGATGGGATTAGGGTGGATCCCTTAAAAGTGAAAGCTATCATGGATTTACCTCCTCCCAACAACATTACCCAACTCCAAAGTTTGCAAGGGAAGGAAAATTTTCTACGTTGTTTCATCTGCAATTACGTAGAAATCACGAAAGGATTCATGAGGTTGTTGCAGAAGGATGTCCCTTTCATCTGGGATGAACTTGCTCGACGCTCATTCAATGCTCTGAAACATGCTTTAATGCATACACCGTTGATACACCCCCATAACTACACGAGAGATTATATCCTTTACTTGGCTGCTTTTGCTTCCACTATTTCCATGGTGTTAGTTCAAGAGGATGACAACGATATAGAACATGTGATATACTATTTAAGTAAGAGCCTTTCCAGCCCCAAACTTCGATATTCACATATTGAGAAGTTGGATTTTGCAACAGTCATCGTTGTCCAAAGATTTCGACACTACATCTTACTTCGCACTACCATGGTTATTGCTAACTCGAACCCCATGTACCACATCTTGACTTGTCAGGTACTTGGGGGAAAATATTCTAAATGGATCGTCATTTTCTAGGAATTCGATCTCGAGTTTACAAAATCTAAAGCAAAGAAATCATTGGTTTTTGTCGAGTTAATTTGTGATGTTCCCCATACTTATGACGACACTGAGCCTAGTGATTCCCTTCCAAATGAGTCATTGTTCCTTATTAGTATGATTGATCTTTGGTATGGAGACATTCTCTTATATCTCTAGACCCAACACTTCCGCCCAGATATTTTGTGTGACGAACGACATCGCATTCGACATTATTCAAAATATTACCTTGTTGGCGAGACATTATGTCTCCATGGTATTGATATTGTTCTACAATGTTCTTTGACCCATGAAGAGGCTTAGCGTGTCTTAAATAATTGTCACTTAGGAGCTTGTGGTGGTCATCTCTCTAGGATGGCTACAACCCAAAAGAAATTACATGCATGTTACTTTTGGCCCTCCATTTTTAAAGATTGTATCGAGGCCATAAAACAATTCCCACCCTATCAAATCTTTCATAAGAAATCACATACCCACCTTGCTCCCCTACATCCAATCGTCGCCATTGGCCCCTTTGTAAAACAGGGCATTGATTTCATGCAATGTAATCCTACCTCGACCGAGGGGCATGGTTATATTATCGTCGTAGTCGGTTATTTTACTAAATGGGCTGAGGCTATGCCTACATTCTTAAATGATTGTCGAATTGCTGCTCTTTTCGTATCTAATCACATCATCGCTATATTCAAATTCCCCAAGCTATCATAACTGATCACAGATCTCATTTCCAAAATTAGATGATGAGTGAGTTGCGTACCAAATTGGGTTTAACATGAAAATTCATCCCCATATTATCCTCAAGCCAGTGGACAAGTTGAAGCAATCAACAAAGTCTTGAAAACCATGCTTCAACTCATGGTGGGGGTGAATAAAACCAATTGGAATTTACAACTCTTCTCAACATTGTGGGCCTATTGGACTTCTGTCAAATCTGCCACTATTTTCACACCTTTCCAACTGGTAAATGGGTTAGAAGCGGTGTTGCCAATTGAATGTGAAATTCCATCTTTGAGACTAGCTGTAGAACTCCTACCCAACACCTTTGCCGAAGAGGAACATTTCCTATATCTAACGAAGTTGGATAAGACCCATCGTGATGTTACTCTTATTAAGGAGACATATTAAAAACATATCAAAACTCAATATGATAAGTCTGTTCGACCTCGCGTTTTTGCAGAAGGAGATCTAGTCCTGGTCTATGATCAAGAGCATGATAAACTTGGAGCAGGAAAACTATAATCTATGTGGCATGGACCCTATATCATAAAACGTGTGCTACGCAGAGGTGCCTATAAGTTAGTCGATTACGATGGAATCCCTCTCAACGAGCCTCATAATGGGCTCTATCTGAGGAAGTACTATACTTAGAAAATATTGCATGTGTGCTTTGCACATTATTGTACCATGTGTTTTGGTTTGGTATGTCTTTACTTTTGCATGTAAGGGTTTTTGTTTCATATTTAGTTGCTTATACACTACTTTGTTCTTGAATGCACATATGTCAGCAACTTTCCCCGTACATTTTGGATTTGCGGATGGCGCTAACCGGCATACCAAGAACTTACCTTTTGCAGCTTGAACCATTTACCATTCTCGTGAGTTGGTAAATTCATGAGGGATTTGTCTTGGACCTGCAACCAATAATGTTGCACAATGTCATGATGTAATCGGACTTTTGACCGAGGTCGCTTCTCTTAGCATATCTCAGATAATCGTTAGTCTTGATTCCCAACTCGTGGTTTGTCAACTTATTCGCGTTTATACTGTTTGCAATCTAATATTGATACGTCTCTATTTGAGGGTTCGTCGTCTCGAGAGGTCTTTTGCTTACATAGAATATCGACACATATCGAGAGAACTTAATGTCATTACAGATTCATTAGCAAATTATATGTTGGACTGGCATCTCACACATAGATGAATATTCAAAATCATAAAACATAAATAAAAAAACATCACATCATTTGAAAAATAAGTAGCCGAGACAAAACTATGTGCCATCATATATAGCAAAAGTGTGCCATAACATCGTCCAAAAGTACACAGAGGGCCGAAAACATGGGCTACTATGCACGTACATCATCGCATAAGACTACACTAAGACATGAGACTCTACTCGTCCCCCTATACTACATTATGCTCATGGTAACACATCATTGCCATAACTACTCGCAACAACAGATGGTTGCGACTCTCTGGTACACCCATTGTGTGCCTCTTCAAGTGATAAGGAACCTCTCATAATCTCATTGAAGGGACACCCATGGTAAGCCCCGTGAGATTCCTCTCTACCTCGTGGAGTCCTCTCGCTCAGCCACCTGCCCCTGTTGCTACCTGAGCACCACCATGTCGTCCAAATGGTGACATCCCAGTTGGGTGTTCCATCCCTCTATCTGCATGATGGAAAACAAACATGTTTAAGATCCCTCATTATACCACAAAAAAAATACATATATCATAAAAAAATTAAAACATTTTTTGCAAGGTCCCATTTTTTAAACTACCTAATGCATCCCACTGTGCCCCTTCAAGGAGCACTAAATATGCACTACCTCTGAATTCCATCCCAGCATAAGGATAGTCCTCCACCGTCACAATCTTCCTCCTCCACCATGCGAAGAAATCGACAGTGAAAGAAAAAGATGAAGGCTTGTTCAGTAACCGAGGTGAAAGGCTAGTCCACCTTTCCATACTAGGCTCAGATACATGATGCTCTATCAAAGAAATTTGAGGTTGCATCAGAGGTACTCATTCCAAAAAGAATGGTACCAAAAATGATCCATACCCACATTGTTTATGCCTCCCTGTTCTACATCTGGAAATCATATCTTTGACATTTGCTAAAAATCCTACACACCAATTGAAGATCTTCATCCCAAGACACTCAACTGCGTATGCCATCTGTGATTTGGAATCCAGGTGAGGATTGGTGCTTCATGTCAGTTTGGTGATGGTAAATAGGATAACTCGTAATGGAATATCTCTCACATCCTTAATTCCAATCCTACCACTTTCCTTGTGGGATCTCGACATATAGAACTATGATATATAGTCATCGGTCTTTTAGTAAACCCTTACACGAAAAAGTAAGGGCGTGTCTCGACATATATAACTACCTGGATAAAATGATGGGTGCCCTCTTTTAAAGAGCTCCTTTAAAAATTATACATCCTCAATTTCAATCTCTAACAGTTGAGATCCCACTCGAAAAGCCTGCTCATCGGCATCCCATAACCCAATCAGGTGCTCTAGGAGAAGTACCTCTTTTCGCATGCTTTGTATCTTGAAAATTTTCAATACTATGCAATTTTAGAGAGCTACCCTTGCTTGAGGTCATGCAATGCGGCCATATCATCATTTTCGTGCTCTCTTTTCTTCCACTCAAGCATCTTAGCTATCAAATCCTTGCAAAACATCATTAAATATAATTAGTCAAGACCCCAAGTCAAAAATATGCTTTTTAATAGGCTAAACGACAAGAAAATAATTCCATTTTGCACCTGGCGTCCCCCTGTAGACTATTTCAGAGCGTCGACGTGCCCTATACACAAGCACCAGGGCACCAAGATCTGGTATGGTGCCCCTCTCGATACCTTAGAGGAGTGCCACCCTAGTAAGGCACCATGGGGGCTCTTAAGGGGCCTAAAACAACTGAAAAATGCGTGAAAATAAAAATAAAAGCATGGAAATGAAAGAAGGGGAATTAGAATACCAACCTCTGTCTAGACGGAATGAAGAATGATGGTCCAGATCTCCCGCAATTGACGCCAAAAAAAGTACTCCAAATGGGAAAAAACTCCAAGTGAAAGAGGCAAGTAAAAATGAAAGGTCAAATGAACTAAATTTCACCCAAATGACTTTTAACCACTTTCAAACTAGTTTAATTTAAACCTTTTTCACATCAATGTTTCCTTTTATTTAGTTTTTTCCACAATTTCCATTGGTTTTTAAAGAATTGCTGACAAATTTTTGGCTCAGAATGTCTTTTTAATACATGAGCTTAGGATGCGATTTTTTTTTGGTGACCTCATGATCCTTTCGAGCATACTTTGTTATTCTCTGAGCTCGTTAAATCATGAAGAATCATCTATTGAGTGATAGTTTAACCCTTTTTCGGTCTCGACAGGTTAACCATGAAAAAGGAATACTTTGACCTCTTTGGTTAGAAGAGTTCTCCTTCGCATTATTTTATGCTTTTCGGGCCTGGGATACTAAAATTACGAAAAAGAACATCCACAAAGTTTTCTTTAAGTTATTTTCAAACTCCCTAAACATGAAAAACCATCGATTTTTCCTTCTTTGGACTCATAAAACCATACATTGAAGGGCCTATATGGGAACGAACTCTTACTTCTTCCAGTTCGTTAAACATAAGAAGAGGAACTTACCAAAGGTGAGTTATATCGAGTCGTTGTTATCCTCCTCGAGCTCGTTAAATAAGAAAGATGTACTCATCTATCTGGATGGGGGGGAAATTGAAGGTAGTGGGTCAAGTGTATTGAAACCTTTAAGGTAGCATTCATTGTCGCTCTTGAATATGGCACCTGTTTGCATCTCGCCTCACAATTGGTCCATCCACTCTCCTTTGATTCATACCAATCCCATGATTCATGTTACTCCTTTAGCTCACCCGAAGAGTGCCTCGGTGATTGTCACACTATGTTTTGGTCATTTTATCAAACAAGTCAAAGCTACCAAGTCTTGTGTCATGCCTCATAATGTTTAAGGGAAGTCTTTTCATTTCAGAACAACCATCTATGGTATTACCAGTTTCCATTCTTGTGTCGGTCCACGTTCATATAATCCACCATCTCATATCACTTTCCTATGACAGTGTTGTATCGATGATGGGGGATACATCAAGGCCCCCCTTCGACGAGTCATTTTCTTGTCGACTTCAATACGTTATCTGGGAATTAGATTTAGAAACATAGCAGTACCTTGGAACCTACATGCCTCAATGGCAGGCCTCCTCGCTTTCGACAGTGGGTTTACATCAATGACCCTTGATCAATTGATTCCACAGATGTTCGACGTTGGCTCATTATTCACGTTCATTAAAATGCACTATAGGTACCTTGGGAGTCATTGACATCATTAGTGATTTCCCTCACGCTTGTCAATGATATACATCAATGACCAGTAATCAAACGATTTCTACCATGTTCGACATCAAAACATTTATTCATGGATAAAATTGTATTGTTTTGGGATCGGGGCGAAGACCCTGGGTTGACTACTCACTATGTTTCGTACTTTTCCCAGGTTGTGATGGAGATCATTTGGTTGATATACATAGATCCACTTTGCATTCTTCTAGGGCTATGTTCTTCTCATATCGTAGCTCCACTGTGTATTCTTTTGTGGCTAGGATAAGGTCATGTCATGGAGGAATGGATCCACATTGTATCTTTGGAGGCCATCTCCATAGTCAATATCATTATGGATCAACAATGTATTGGTTGATGTCCCTGCTTTGACTCATTTATGTTCCGAGCATAGGTATGTCTTCCTCAAGAATGAAACATATATTTATAATGTTTGATGTTTTGTTTGCAGCTTCTACCACGTTCTCCGACTCCTTCACCTTTGCATTGAAGAATCTATAAAGTGTTTCGACCATCAATTTCCTCTTATGAATTCACACTTTGGGGGGCAATCTATTACATGTCAAATTTCCATGCTTGCATAATGTGTCGCATGTGGTGCAAACAACACATTCTAAGTGTCGCATGTGGTGCAAACGTCACATTCTAAGTGTCGCATGTGGTGCAAATGTCACATCCTAAGTGTCGCACCCAAACTATCACAAGTGTCGTAACATGCCTCATACAGTTTTTGTAAGTGTCACAACTCAATAGACACCATGAAAACACTTGTCATAACCCCTAAATCATGTTGGGAGGAAAAGCCCCATTATTTGGCAGTCGAAACATACTTTTTTACCTGGGATTTTGACCATTATTGAGAATTTAAGAAGACTGGCGCTCCCCTGCCTATGCTTAGGGAGCGTCAGTGCTCCCTTCACCATGCTAAGGGGGCATAATGGCGCTCTGTCTTCAACATTAAGGGGGCACCATTGCTGGTTTGGAGGAAATATTGGTAAATCCCACTTTCTTCTAAGGGACAGCTCTAAAAGGTTGGGGTTTGATTGGATCGAATCTTACTCCATGGCTCTCTCTAAGGAAAGAATCATAACCTATGGAGCCATATCCTCAACCTATTCCAAAAATACTCAAGGTGGTTGAGCCTCTCAAAGCCTATAAATTGCAGTCATTTCCATGGTGAAAGGGGAATAAATCATTTGGTTGATATACATAGATCTACTTTGTATTGGTCTATGGCTATGTTCTTGTCATATCATAGCTCCACGGTGTATTCTTTCTTGGCTACGATCATGTCATGTCATGGAGGAATGGATCCACATTGTATCGTTGGAGACCATATCCATAGTCGATATCATAATGGATCAACATTGCATTGTTTGGCGTCCATGCTTTGAGTCATTTATGTTCCGAGCATAGGTATGTCTTCCTCGAGAATGAAACATATATTTATATGATGTTTTGTTTGCAGCTTCTACTAGGTTCTCCGACTCCTTCACCTCTGCATTGAAGAATCTATAAAGTGTTTTGACCATCAATTTCCTCTTCTAAATTCACACTTTGGGGGGGAATCTATTACACGTTGAATTTCCACGCTTGCATAATGTGTCGCATGTGGTGCAAACGTCACATTTTAAGTGTCTCATGTGGTGCAAACGTCACATTCTAGGTATCACATGTGGTGCAAATGTCACATCCTAAGTGTCACACCCAAACTATCACAAGTATTGTAACATGCCTCATACACTTTTTGTAAGTGTCACAACTCAATAGACACCATGAAAACACTTATCATAACCCCTAAATCATGTTGGGAGGAAAAGCCCCATTATTTGGCAGTCGAAACATACTTTTTTACCTGGGATTTTGACCATTATTGGAAATTTAAGAAGACTGGTGCTTCCCTGCCTATGCTTAGGGAGCGTTGGTGCTCCCTACAACATGCTAAGGGGGCGCCATTATTGGTTGGAGGAAATATTGGTAAATCCTGCCTTCTTCTAAGGGACAACTATGAAAGGTTGGGGTTTGTTTGGCTCGAATCCTACTCCATGGCTCTCTCGAAGGAAAAAATCATATGGAGCCATATCCTCAACCTATTCCAAAAATACTCAAGGTGGTTGAGCCTCTCAAAGCCTATAAATTGGAGGGATTTCCATCGTGAAAGGGGAAGAAATCAATAAAGTATCGTCATTTTTATCTTGGTTCATTCATGCAAGGGTTGGACAAGAAGAGCTTGGAGAGGCTATTGCAGCACCAATCGTGGTCAATAAGTATTCTCTTTTGGGTTCTCATTAAATATACTTGGCCTATTTCCTTCAAGCTTGTGTATTCTTGCATATGCTTGTCTAATGTTGCTATAATCTATGTAGATGAATTTGTTTTACCTAATCAACTAAAGTAGGAGATAGTTGTTTCTCTTTGTTGCCCATCGCAGGTATCAAGTTGCACCAGAAGATTTGAAGATCAAGCTCACGGATTGGAAGCAACGAGGACGAACTTCGTAAAATGGTACATCATGTCCTTTCTCCCCCTCTCTTTCTGATTGGTTAAAATGAGTTTAAAGGGATGTTAGTGTCCACTGGTAGTGTTTTTGTCTTGGTATAGGAGTCTGGTAATCCAAGGGAAGTTTCACCTGTCCGCAAGGGAAACATTCTGTAACACACACTATACATGAAAATGCTATGTTTGTATTTAACAATACTCGAGTAATCAAATTGACTATAAAGAGGACCAGAAAATGGTATAAGTGCTACTGANGAAAGGATAAACAACCCAAGATTTGTAGCATGTATTTTAGACTTGGCAATCATATAATCATTACCACAAATGGGGAATTTAGTCCCAACATTGGGCAGAGAAAGGGAAGATGATTAAGTCCCATATAAATCATGGTTGTATTAGGTTTGGTATTTTCTTTGCAATTGGACATGAAGAGAGAAGTCATCACTATCCTTCACCAATCAATCCAACCTTGGTGTGTACTTGGACATGCTTACTCTAAACTCATGTAACCTTTTGGATCTCCTAATAGAATTTTTTTGGGTAGTATCAATATCATACTTTTGCTCACCATAACTCTTAGTTGATTCAAAAGAAGGAGACAAGTTGGTCAATTTCAAATGAAACATAGTTGATTTGGATTCCAAGTTTTCAAAAAATGAGCACATTGAAGTGTTCCCATGTGTCTTTTCTATATCACCTATTGGATCCTTGATTGTATTGGGAGGTATCAGACCATCAACTTTCAGTAGTTGATCATTAATATAATGGGATAGTGTGACACATCGAGGATTCACCTTCACCCCTTTACATTTTGAACAACCACATACTACTGGTTTGTCATAAAAGAGATATAGTTCATAGTGAAGTACCATTGGCCCATGATGGTTGCTAGAAGATGGCATGTTACCATTGATGGCGTAAAGTGGCTCTCCATTTTCATTTACCACCTACATGCGATATATTTCTCTATAAAAGAGAGTGCACTTTTTTTTTGTACTAGTGGAATATCCTGCACATCCGAACTCATTCTTGAACTAGGAACCTACAAAATTCAATGCAAAATTATTCAAATTTACATGCAAAGGTAACACAAATTCAATCAAGTAAACAAAATACAAATAAAATTTGGACTTACTATAAACTGCAAGGGAGAACTTGATGAAATTGGAACAATGTGGAATAAGGAATTTGAAAAATCAACCATTTGATATGATCACTTTTTCTCTTGCATTTGATCCAAAACCACAGTCAATATGCTTCTACATTCTTAACAAAAAAATTTGAAAGCATTTAACATTCTAACTTCATACAAACTTTAAAAGGCCCTTTTAAGTAGACAATGTGAGTTTAAGTATCATTTATCTAATTTCATATGATACCTTCCATGCTCATATGGAAATTTAAGTATAATTTGTATAATTTCAAATGATACATTTCTCACTCACATTGCATGCATATTTCAAATGATAATATGCATGTGTTGATTAAACAATTATATTTTCTGAGTTTAATTTTCCCATGCATTGAAATAATCCTCTTGGAATGGATATTAAGAGAGATAGTACTATAACAAAGGGATAATGTCCCATCCCATGAACTTTAAATTATACCAATCATTGTGTATTCTATGGAATACTATAATTTACGTGTTTGTATTCTTAAAAGAAAGATTGGGAAGGATGTAACATTATGATTTCAAGCTAACTTTTGAAGGCCCTTTTAAAGTAAGTGGTGCACCTAATTTATATTGGCGCATTGGTGTGTATGTTTATAATTGATGCAATGGTACATTGTGTTTTGATGTGCACCAAAAAATAAACCCGTGTTAAAACCTCCACCAAGGAAAACTTCAACAAAGCTTTGATTGTTGAGATTTGCACTTCTATTTTGTTAAAAGTTGTTACTTTTGTGTGTATGTGTCAATATATCACATTGATGTGTTTAAATTTGATTAGTGCACTGTGAGTCGATTTTTTTTAAAATAGATAGTACATTTATCATCAATTCACTGAAATATTAAGTGAAAAATGAACGAGAATTTCATTATGTAAATGTAAGTTAAAACAAAACCCTGATCCTTGTTCCATTGTTTTGCGAAAATTTAGAGGGGAGACTTGTGCAAGAGATATTTTCCACGGAAGAGATTAGAGCAGGTAGATTTTTCTAAGGAGTTGAATTTGTAAGGGATCACCATCAGTCACATTCAAATCTACAAAGGGGAAATTTCAAATATGTGACTTCATTCTCTTCATCTCAATTTTTTCCTCGATTGATTAAAAAATTCCTTTATTTATTTCTATAAATATCTACATTATATTTTCAAGAAAATATAGAGGTTTCAAACTCACCTTGAATGTTGCAAATATTAGGTTGCTTCACTTTGGTTTTATGTCATTGCAAACCCTGGTGGTAGGGGTTTAACTTCTATGTCATTTCATAATGGGATTTGCTTTTGGGGGCTTTGGCTATTTGTTGGCTCTGTGTATTTGTTAGATTGAGACCACTCATTGTATTGGATTTCAAAACTTGTCATTGTAAAAATAAAATAAAAATGCACTCGGGTTTCTTAGTATGCAATGTACAACAAGTGTGCACCAATGCATTGTTTATTGAAGAGCGCACTACTTAATGCTTCCATTTAAAAAAAATGTTTTCAATTTCACAGTGCACACTATATAGTGATGAGGCACTAGTGTGTTTGTTAGGGTATAACATATTGCTTGTTTATGTCTCATTTAAAAAAAATGTTTTTGGTTTTAGCAATGGATACTATACAATGAACACACAACGATGTATATCACTATATAATGTGCATCGTTACATATTATTGTTTAAAGCACACTGCATAACCTGAAAGCAGTTATAGCTTGAAATTCTTTACTTTGTTTGTAAATCATATTTCATAGTTTGTATATTTTATTGTGTAGGGCTTTTATTGATAGAAGATCGGGGAAACAAACTCATAGCAATAAGTGCAAGGGAAGCACATCTCAAGAAGAGACTATGGCAAATTATTTGAAGTTTTAATACAAAAAGAATATATTTAAATTATCTATAGGTTTAAATGTATTAGTTAACATGTGTCATGCAGAGCAAAAACTTGAAATAAATCAATAGAATTGTTTGTAATTTAAGTGGAAAAGAACACATAAGCTTTATGGAAATGTTGCAAAGAGGGGAATTGGGTGGGTGAAAAGGTGATCAAGATGAATTTTTTCTTTGACTTTTCACTGATAATGTACTTGATAATAATAGATAACATGTTTCAAACATTTTATTTCACATATGTTGAATATTGTACAAGGACTTACAATGAGGAAAGAGAAGGCCCCCCCAAGAAGAAGACAAATAATGAAGTATGTAAATAATGATGAATTGGTCCTCAATTCATCTAGAGTGGTGCGGGAAGTTAATGAGATGGTAAAAGCTTTTATAAAACTATGAGCGTTATAGTGGAAAGAACATAGAAACATTTTTTTAGCTTGCAATACCAAAATCAATCCAATAATCAAATTATATTTAAATTACAAGAAGCATTTCCAAAGCATTGGTTAGTGAGACTTATGAGACTTCTAATAGAAAAAACGTACAATAACAAAAAAGAATAATTTAAAAAGTATTAATGCTAAATACATTTTTTATAATATGTATATACTAATCCAAAAAATTACCAGACTAATATTTTTGCTATAGTTATTTTTATATAAATATTAATACATTTTTATTGTGCTTTAGGATTTTTAGGAAGATTACGAAAATTTCAAGGAACAAATGATGTGATGTTCAAAACATGCCAGTAGGGATGTCCAAAAAAAAGTACAAGTAGATGGTCGTTTAGATGGTTGTTGAAATAAGAATACGAATTTTAGGAAGAGGTATTCTAACAAAAATGTGCATCAAACATATGCAATCATAGATTTTTTTTATGTGTAATCAAATAGTTTAATTATGGTATGAAATACCAATTAATTATTTGTTGTTGCAAAAAAGAAAACAAAATGGAACCCATTTAATACATAAGATGGGAGGACAAGATAGAAAAAGGTTGATTGTAAATTTTGTGAGTGTTTGCCCTTTCTTTAGTAACTTAACATTTCACATTTGTTTTGATGTTTGTATTTTAATTAATTTACAATCGTGCATGGATGGTTTCATTCGAATTATATGATAATAATTCTGAAACATTTATTCATCAATCCGAGTTTGTAAACTTACGAAGTGCTAGGCGCAGTATATGCAAAGCTTAACCTCGAAGTATTTCAAAAAAATTTCAACTATCACACCACTCTCTAATTAACTGCAAGCATAATTCTATGAAAATGGTTGCTCATCTAATAGTGAATCACTGAGGTAGAATTGCAGGTCAAGTACAAACTTTGTACTCAACAATAATCTACTTTAGTTCACTTAATAAATTATAATAGAGAACCCTTGTTTAAAGGTATATCCAATCAAAATATAGAACAAATTAATGCAGACAAGATTCTTTACATGAGCAATTTCCAGTCAATGGAGAACTAGTGACAGGTGTGTGCAGAAATTGTAGCTCTAACAGTTCATTGTTCGTAGAGTACTTTGTTTTCTATTCATATACAAATGAATGACAGTGAAGCGTGATGATCTTGATCCTACAGAAACTATCTCTCAAACCTCACAACATCAATGAAATTGCAACATCAAACCAATAACATTCACACTACAAGATAACATTATCTCTACTACAAGAATCGAAATAAAGAGAAACTACAATGATATAAATACTATACAATTAAATAAAATCAAGCTATCGTAAATGTACAAATAAAATATAACTAAGGCATTACTTCTAAGATGAAGGGGGCCTTGCCTTGACTCAGAAGCACACCTGTAACACACCTAGGAACTCAGAAAGTCAGTAATTGAACATGCATAGAAATTGGTCCTTTTATTTCATCATAAAACATGGTAAAATATGTGAAGGACAATCTCAGTGCTTTCCTTCTCTATGTCTAGTTATATTCAGGCATAAAAGCCTACAATATTTATAAGATTACAATTCGATAGAAACGAGTATTGTTGGTGCAGTCGATCCCATACCAAACCATTGTTTACTAAAGATAATCAATAGGTTACAACGTTTGATCTGGACATATTGATGAACATAGTAGAAAATACATATTTGGCTAGTTTGTTATGATTTCATGACCGAAGGCATGAAATCCTAATGCATTTTGCATGCTATAGGATTCAGTTGTTTGGGATGTTGACCATGAACCAACAATTTCATCATTGAAGCTTTGACCAAATTGGACAATAATCATCCATATGCGCATGTCCCCTAACATAACCCATGTCCTCGATTTGGCTAGTAAGTTTGGAAAATATCATAACCTTTGAGGTGGTTACGAGATCCTGTCAAAAACATTATAGGAACAAATCCGGTAATCTCGTCAACTTAGAACAATTTGAATCTATTCTATTCATTAAAACAAAGGACAACATTAGGCTAAAATTATTACCTCTTGAATCAAAATACACTTTAAAGAGTAAAATGGTAAATAGGTATCATCATAGAGTAACAAAATAGGTAAATAGTAAGGTAATTGGTCAAAATGGGGTCCTGCAAACTATACCAAACATGCCAAAACAAGGACCGTACAGATGGTTTTTGATAGGTGTCATTGTACAAAGAAGATCCATCTGAACATTTGATTAACATTGAATTAAGTATGGGTTGTGAGTATATGTCGAAGTATATTACGAGTTAAATTGAAAAATTTGTAAATAACTATGTTGTTTTACTTCCCTTATTTTATGATGAATGGAACAATAAGAGACCTTTAACTGTATATGCTTTGTCATGACATATGAAACTAGTAGGAAACAAAGAATGGGGTGGAGCCAGTAGAAATTTTATCAAGAGACAACACGATGAATCACTTTGAAAGAATGTGTATTGCTTACGAGTCACTAATTTCTATGGTATGTTTTTTTATTTATGAAATCATGTATATTATAATATAAATGTAAATATACTCATTACACTTCATTTCTATGTTTGATATTGGAACATGAACAGACAAAAAAAATCAAGCCAACAAAGAAAACATTCCAAATAACTCAAATACAATATCCCTAGCTAGTGATGAAGAAATGAAGCATGCAAGTAGCTTGAGCAATGGCAACAATTTGAGCGATGAATGATGATCACTAAAATTGGATGTTACAAGTTGCATATTTTGGAACGTTTCTCTATGAAGATCATACACTTTATTTAATTTGGACATATTGTCCCAATTGTATGATGACATGTTACTGATAATTATAGCAACTATTTATTAACATTTTGGTTATCGTGGACCTTTATTTTGTCCCATTTTCTATGATGATGGCTTGATATATAATAAAATGAGTTTATTATTCTATTGCGGTCTCCAATGTTGTAAAATTTTATGTTGTCGATTAAATATATAGATGATTTACATTATTACAATGAACATATGTGTAATTAGATGGTGTATTTGCTTAAAACGTAAAATACACTAATGCAATGATTATATCCAAACACAACAATTACACTGTAAAAATCAATATTATAATAAAAATATTTGATTTTCTAATGATTAATTGAAATTTTATAAAAAATCAAGAAGTTGCATTTGCATATCCGCTACGTGGAAAAAAATTGACACTGAAACATATCAATTATTTACATTCATTTGACTTTAATGATGCAATTCATATATATTTATGCACCAATGCACTTAAATGGTTGTTGAGAATTCATGCTTTGTACATGTAAAAATGCATCGATGTTAATAATTTCCATAAGAGTACGAGTGCTCCTAATGACAAAGGCAACACCATTATTGCTACAATTATCATCAACATTACAAGGCTTTACAGTGCAAACGAGGATATACGCAGTGGTGCTTTTACATATATAGTATGTGCTTTCAAAATATGTAATACACACTTGTACCTTAAAAATATAATATGCATTGATGCCTTAAAAAAACATAATATGCACATGTGCATGTTAATTATGGGCACACCAATGCACCTTGAGGATATAAGCATACTGAAAATAATAATAATAAAAATAAAAATAAAAACTCTGGCCACCTATAATTTTTAGTTATAGTGAACATCCATTTAAACCTTTGCTACCAATAATGGAGGGTTTTCTAATATTTTTGCCCAAACTTGTAACACTTAAAACCTCCTCAAAAACATTTTCTAGGTAGTGTTTTCCTTGTAGCGAATTATGTACACATTGTACCTGTACCCACATCTCTCTTGGAAAATAATTATTACGTGTAATGAAAAAGCTACCCTAGAATTCTCAAATTTAAAGGATTTTATGACCTCTTCCCAAATTTTTGCAACCCCAGATTTTAGTAGAACCTTCTCGATGGAATGTGATGCATTGGAGGAAGGAATTGGAGTTGTATTGATGAAGGAAGGGATACCATTGGATTTTGAAAGTAAAACACTAAAGAGAACATATTTAGTGAAATCCATGTGAAAAATAAATGCCATTGATTTTACATGCAATTAATAAATGGTGAGAATATCTCATAGGAAGGTATTTTAAATTCAATATCGATCATGAAAACTTTACGTACTTTATGCATCAAAGGTTGTCTTCAAAAGAGGAACATAAATGGGTAGCTAAAATGCAAGGTTTTGATTTTGAAATAATTATAAACAAGAAAGTGAAGGATAATTTAGTAGTAGGTGCCCTTGCAAGAATAGGAGAAGAATCAAGCTTATATGTTGTTACATATACCATTCTTATGTGGTTGAAGAAGCATGCCAAGAATGGAAAGAAGATCTTGGCAATAGGCAAAAAATACAATGGTTGAAATAAGGAGAGAGCCCCATGTAACTTTGGGATTGGAATAGAGACACCCTTTGGTACAAAGATATAATAATTCCATGTATTGAATCATGGTTGTAACAACAAATATTAATGGAGTCTCGTAACTCACTTGTGGAGAGACTTTAAGGGTTCCTTAAAACGTATCAAAGGATCGAAAATGACCTTTTTTGGAGAGAATGAAGAAGTATATTCAAAAAATTGTCAAATAATGTCAAGTATGCCAAAAGAATAAAGGAAGCATTGTCAAGACTCCATGGTTACTTCTACCCTTACACATACCTAATCAAAGAAGAGAATTGTTTTTAATGGATTTCATTATAGGACTACAAAAATCGGAAGGTGGGGATGCCTTTTTTGTGGTAGTGGATATACTCATAAAATATGAACATTTATGAAGAATTCAAAGTACATATACTACAACACGAAGTGGCTCAAATTTTTATGAAAGAAATCAATAGGCTTCATGGCTTTCTTGAGGTAATAATAAGCGATAGAGACCCAAATTTTACAAGTAACTTTTGGAAGGAATCGTGGAACATAACATGAACAACCTTAGCCATGAATTCAACATATTATCTATACATAGATGACTAAACGAAAATAGTGAACACTTTTTTGGAGGGATATCTTCGTTGTTATTCTTCATATAAACAATCCTAATGGGTTAAATGGCTTCCTCTAGCAAAATGGTGGTACAATACAACCTATCACCCAACTACTAAGATGTCTCCATTCCAAGATATTTATGGATACCCAACTCTCGATATCACATATTGTTTGCAAGACCATTCCAAAGTGCAAGCAATATACTTGCATATTGAGAAGACTCGGGAAACCTCACAAATACTCAAGAAAACCTCCAAATAGCCCAAAATAGAATGAAGCAACAAGAAGATAAACATCGCAATGAAAGGGAATTTGATGTGGGGGATTGGGTATAGATAATACTCCAACCCTTTTTTTCCAAGAAAAAATAAATTATATTTGATATTTCTAGGGAGAAATCAAAATATGCATTGTCCAAGCCTCATGGCTTTTGATTTTAAAAACATAAATAAAAACAATGTGTCCTATTAAGTGTTTTACATATTACATTCTTGAAAATCAGATCATGGCATTTTTATGAGGCTTGCCATAACTTTCATCATCATTACATAAAAGTCCCAACAAGACTCTAGCGCATTACCCCATCACAACCTTTTTTGTGAGGATCACTATCCACATCAAGTCAAAAAATAAAAAAAATGAGAGAATTAGACAAGAGATTTGCTCCTTTGTATTCTCGAGCCACTAGTGTGCCTTCTTGCTAGGAGAGAGTAACCTGTGATAGAGTGTATTCTTTGGTATTGAACTCCCTAAAAATATGAGCAACAGATATCAAATCAAAGAGATTTTTTACCTCCATAACCCCATGTATAATAGGACCTAGAGCTAGAATTGTGATTTAACACTTGCCCATTTGCCCAATACATAAGCAATTTAGAGTCACCCAACACTTGTAACTTCCCGATTCTTTGTCTGTGACAGTTTTCATTAATAAACACAAAGCAAAAATATTAGCTCTATGATTTGTTCCCGGTCCAATTCCATATTTCAAAGAAATAAAAACACAGAGGTGGCATGTGAAGGATCACTCTAGCCCCACACTTCCCTATAATTCCTTGACAAGCACCATCGAAGAAACCCTAGGCTACAAAAGAGTCAATCATTGCTTCCTTTAAAGTCCTGGTGCTTTTCAAAGAATGGGCCTTCCAACATTCCCTATAAGACAATATTGTGGAATGGGTTACCTAGCCTATTAACAAGTACTTAACCTGGAAGAACATTTTGTTTCTAGACAATCATAATCCCCGAAGAACATAGTAAGGTAAGGCTCTATGATCCAAGACATTTTTGTTTGAGATCCACCTATAGAAGTTTTCCTACATTGTTTCTTGATCCCAAGAAGCTATACCATTAACCAACAACAAAACTTCATTCCAAACAGATCTCCTAAACTAATACTCCAACCCTATAAGCAAGCCACTCTAGGACAAAAGAAGAATATGAAAGTAGCTCGAAAATTTTATGGACCCTACAAGACCATTCACAAGATTGGACAAGTTTCTTATGAATTGGAGTTTCCTTGTTCACGTGTTCATAAAGTGTTTTATTTCTCATGCCTAAAAATGGTTATTGGATGTAATATTCCAATACAAATTGAACTTCCAAAGTTGCATGAAGAGGGCAGTTTATTCTTAAACCATGAGCAATGACTGGTCATCGACTCTTTTTCTTCAAAACATAACCATTACAAAATACCTGATTAGGTGGAAGACTATGCCTCTAGAAGAAGCCACATGGAAAGATGAGCAATTCATCAAGTAAAACCCTCAATCACCAAGCTTTAAGGGCAAACTTTTAAGTTTGGGACCATGCTGTGATCTCAGCTGTCATTAATTATTTAATATATTATAGTAGGTCACTGTAATAGAATAGGATATCTCATAAATCCTCTTTATCTCCTATTTATAAATCAAGGACACTCATTTGAATAATCATCTCATATGTTGTTTTGATATCTTGTAATAGGAGGTTGCCTCCTCGAAGAGGATTATTATTTAGTCCTTCACTCGAGTTAGATATTTCAATACTGAAATTGGTATTTATTATGTTTATTTGGTGATTTGGTCCACAACATGGACATTGTTCCCAACATGTTCTAGCAAAAAGACACTCCCAAAATAGATACTTAATTGTTTTTGGTAATACACCTATGGTTGCCCGCCATACTCATATTTATGTCCCTATCATGTACTCATCAACAATCTATTGTTGTGTAATCAAGGAATGCTCACATATCCTCCCTCTTTTGGTTTGTATTCATGTCTTATTGTGTTATAACAAAGGCTCTTGCCTCTTTGAACTCATTAAAGCATTCCTTATCAACTTAGTGTGTAAAGGGAAACCATTCTCAACACACTTGACAAATAAAGAAGCTTGTTCTTTGTGATCCACTAAACCCATAGTCCTTACACACACACACACACACTCTTTTTGACGTAATATACATTCCAGGAACTTCCCCTCATTCCAAGGATGGTACCCAAGGTAAACCGAAATATTCAAGGCACATGACCATGTCATAAATGATCACATAGAGCCCAACAATTTTATACATATAGTCCATGAATAGGTCAACAATTGTCTCACCAACTTTTAGCTCATGATTTGAACCTAAGTGGGGAGAGTGAAACACCTACCCCCACCAATCAACCTATTGCCCCTCTATAAACAGATCACACACACACATTATCACTTCTTCTAGATTTTTGTCTTAACAAAGTACAAAACCTTTGAGAATGCATATAAAACTCATCATGGTATTAGTGATTTGATGCAACCCTGTATTGAAGTTTTGGAGCCAATGTTTTATGTTTTAAGTGAATTGCATCGCTCATTATTGGAGAGACGAGAGAAACACATGATATGCAGTGTGGTCAGCATAAAGGCAAATATGAAATATGCTCCCTTGATGTTAACCTCAAGTGTTTAGATTGCTAAGTCTCGAGTTTGGCGTAATTTTTTTTTTGGAATATTTAATAGATTTCAACTTCCTAACAGCTTGACACCATATTAGAGGAAGTGGGGTGTGATATTATTGGCTTAGAAGCATCGGAAACAAACTAAGAAGACCCTAAAGTGAGCAAATAAAGAGTAAAAGGTTTTGATGAATTCAAGAAGGGTGTCTGCAAGAAGTAAATGTGATGATTGTTGTGTTAGGTTGATTTAGTAGATAGTATGGAGTCAAACATAGGTGAGAGGGTCAGAAAATAGAATGGGGTTTCAAAGTCTCAAAAATCCCCTGAAGACTCAGTCAAACAACTAATCAGAGAACACCTTGCAGATGATAGGTAACTATATTGCAAGAAACCCCAAAAATTTAAAAGTGGAAGTAGGAAAGCGTGGGTATAAATAAGGAGCGTGAGATCAATGGACGAGGGCATGGAAGTTGAAGGAATCTCTCAAAACAAAGATATATGATGTAGATGGATAGATGCAAGCGCAATAGCTTTTGTGTGGTTGCATGGCCTTTGGTCTGGTGATGAATATATGCATTGTGTGCTATATAGTTAGACTCAATAAGAGTTTTGACACTAGAAGAGCTCGTGCCTCCATGTTTACATGTTACGAGGAAGTTAGATCACATATATGAGTGTAAAGAGAGAAGTGTGAATCATTTAAGTTCCATGGTCGATGATTGTACTGGCCATATAAGCCATAGGATAGCTAGATGACCAAATGCTCAAAGTTGTATACTGGCTACAAAATTATGAAATTGTACCCTTTGAGACTTATAGATAAAGAAGACAAACTACAAAATGATTTTTATTCGAGAGGGGGCTTTCCATCATAATTGTTCATGTCCATTAATGTGATGCTATCTAGTTGTTATAATGGTTATGTAATCATTTATTATTGTTATGAATGGAGGCTTGTGTGCATTGTCATGGTACTAAGATAAGGTTGCTATAGTGGTTCTTGGGTTTGAAATGATGATCACTAGATGGGCGATGTGCTCGTGAATGTTGTGTAGTTAAGATATCATTTCCTACACAAGATGTGTTAATGGTGTCAATCTATGCAGGCATCATCATATTTCCATGATAGTGTCTATGCATCGACATAAGGATTTTGACGAGAATGCCCATGGTTGTGATGGGTTAGAGTAGAGCACTGACTTTGTGTGCCAGTGAATATTTATAAGAATTCAGTCCACCCTCATTAGTGTTTATCAAACCTATTATGTTTTTAGGATACATAAAGTGCAAGAAGTAAAATTGCATTACATCAATTTAAAACTAGGATTCATGAAAATATTACGAGGAGTGCTTTTGGTGAGTTTTCCAGATTCATTTTTCCAATGCCAATTCAACATTGGACAATTTGTTCACCTCTATATTCCTGCTCTTGTAGACATGTTCAAAAGTGATGTGAGTTAAATAAGAAATATCACACTTGATTTCTTGGAATAGAGAAAGTAGAGTGAAGTTTTGCAGATTGAAGACTCCATTAATCCATTGTGTGACCATCGGGGAGTCCCCATAAATGTAAAGATGAGAAACACCCTTTTCAAGGGCCAAGCATAGGGTGAGATTGAGAGCTATCATTTCACAAAAAATATCATTTCATTTCCCGTGCCAAATGAAAAGGAAATGCTATGGTCACTCGAGAGATGTAGAACACCTCCATATTCTTCTTGTGGAGGATTTCCTTGAGAGGCACCATCGAAAAAACCCCAAGGTATGTCCATATTTACTGGGTTGTGGGATATCCTTGCAAGAGAGTGGGAATTTTAGTGTTGAGGGAAGGCTGAGAGGATGTTTAGACTTTCCATAGCACATTTTAGTGGAATGTTATCTTTATCTTCAAAAGACAACGAGTTCCTTGCTGACTAGACTCCCTAGACAATGGTAAGAGGAAGGGCTTTGTAATTTGAAGTCATTAAGTTGGAAACCTAGGTTTTTAGAGCTCCATATGTTGAGTTGCCCTTCCAAGCATTTTTCATCCCTATTATTCTATATTCTTCCTTCCATGCCTCTTTAGAGTAGTTGCAAAATAAGAATAGATGAGAGTTTGTTTTAGACTTTGTCTTACATAAGCAACATCTTTCCAGGTCTTCAAAACTTCTCTTTTGGAGTATATCTTAGGTGAGAGCTTTGCTATTTAAGAGGAGCCACATGAAGATCTTTTTTTTTGCTGGGAATTTGAGATTCCAAAGATTTTTCCACCACCAGACTTATGGATCTTCTTTGTCCTCCCGAGTTAGAGCTTTGTATCTGAATTTCAACTCATAATTTCTAGTTGGATTCAGAGACCAAACAAGTTGATCCTCTTCCACAATTATAATCACAAAATAACTTCAGAGGATTTGTGTGTAATTATCCCATATAGCTGCATCTTCCTCTCTAAGGTTGATTTCTCTCCAAGATAACCAACGTCGTTTCCCTATGTCCCGATTCCTATGAGTTATTTTCTTAATGAATGGTAACCTTTGCTTTGGAGCTCACATATTAGACATGCTAGAAGTTTATAGGCTTCATTGCATTCTATCCAAGGGTCAAATCTTGTGAGTACTTGTTCTCCTCTTCCAATATTTAGACTAGCTAATTTCCCATCAAGTGAAAGGTAGAAAGTATAGATTTCCAAATGATTGTAGCATTTTGAAGCTTTTTTTATGGCTTGCGGATCTAATCCGCAATGGATTCTCAAGGGAAATATTTGGCTTTTTCAACTTGTGCCCAGAGACTTGTGCCTTGTATGAGCTTCCAAGCATTCTTCACTGCAACGGATTTTGAAAATAAGAAGATGTTCTTCAATCGCCAACCTTCAGGATATTTCAGTACAACTAGCCTTTCCCAAGAGGCTAGTACCATTTTTTTCTTTCCATATTCTTTAGACCAAATGAAGTGAAAACATAATTGTTTGATTTTGTCTAGTTTACCTTTTGGGATCTAAGCTAAATTCATCTGATAAAATGAGATGGTTTCTAGCATTGTCTTAACTAGGACCAATATGCCTCCCTAAGCTAGCCAAAGGTTATACTAGATGTATACTTTTTTTCTAGCTTTCCCAAGACCCATAGCTAGTATGTTTTCTTGTACTAATTGGCTTTTAGATGAAATCCTATATATTTGATTTTGGCATCAAAATATTCTATTTGATGGGGAAATATCTAGGTGATATGCATATTTTCAATCTCTAAGAGACCCTAGAATAACATCGAGGATTTCATAGTATTGATTTGCATCCCCGTGGATTCACAAAAGAGATCCACGATCTCACAAAGTTTTTTTATCATGTTCCTTGTACCTTCACAAAAGATGTTTGTGCCATCAACAAAAAGAAGGTGAGTTATAAGATGGAACCAAATTTATACCTTTGAGACTGCTAGTTGTAGAGGTTTCCTTTAATGATTCGTTGAGGCCCTTGACTACCAGAACAAAGAGAAGCGACGACATGGGGCATCCTTGTCTAATTCCACATTCAGATTTGGAGAAAGGAGATGCCGATTTGTTTAGAAGAATGACAAGGGATGCCAAGTTTGTACAACTCAAAACCCATATGACAAAGGCATGACAGAAACCTAGATGTATGAGTATGACTATGAGATACAACTAGCTTACTTGATCAAAAGCCTTTGAGAGGTCGACCTTTATAGTGAGGGATTTTTTATTTGATAGTCTTAATCAAGTGAAGCCCTTCTTGCATTACTCCCACAACTTCATGAATTTGTCTTCCTTTTAGAAATCCAAATTGCTCCAAAGAAACATGACTTGAAAGGATACCTTTAGCTTGCGTGCAATAATTTTGGAAATTATTTTGTAGATACAGTTGTAGAGATATATGGGTCTAAATCTCTCAAATTGAGTAGGATTATCAGTCTTGGAAATCATTGCAATGAAAGTAGTGTTGAAGGCTGCAAGTGTTTGACCTGTGGTGCAAGAGTATTATACCTCTTTTAGAAGATCATTTTCGATGAATTCGTAGCAACCAAGGAATAATTATATAGGAAGTCCATTCGGCCTAGGACTTTTGTCCTTTTGAAAGCTTTGTAAGGTTTAGAGAAGTTCTTCCCTTGTAAGTTCTGCCATTAGTCCTTAATTCTCCTCTTGATTAACAAACCTTGGGGAAATCTTGTTATCTTAAGGATTGTTGCAATTGTGGCTATGGAATCCTTCTTAAAAATATTGTTGAAGTAGTGCACCCCTTCTGATTTCACATCAGAGAAGGTGGTTTCCCTGGATCCATCATCCTTATCTATCCCCTAGACCATATTAATATTTTCCCTATTGTTTTTTTTTACTATTGTAATCGACAACTAGGGGAGATTTTGAAGAGGAGTTGCCAAAGGGTTTCTAACTCTCTTTAATTGTTTCCAAGAACGTCTGATCTCCCGACCATTATGAATTTAATTGGAAAGGGTTGAGGGGTTTATCCTAAAGGGAGGCCATTTCTAGAAGGATCAGGCTATGATCTGAGTCGCCTCCCATAGAGACCCACTATCAAAAGTAGAGGTTTTCTTCAAGAAAGGAATAAAAAATCATGAAACAATCAATTTGTTTTGCAACCCGTGTATCCCCTATTCTCACAGTTCTCTAAGTGGGTGAGAGTTTTGCAACCGATATAACTAGTAGAACAATACTCTCGAGTTTAGCAATGAAGAACTCTGCTAGGGGATCCACCTAAGCTACCAAACCCCAATTTTTTAAGGCACATAAGGAGAAGTTTAGATCCCTCCCTAAAACTACTAAACCATTTTGAAGCCAAGATTTTTGTACGAGGGCTTCCTAGTAAATTTTTTTGTTTGAGTAAGGGCCATATATATTTATGCAGATGATCTCCTTTGCCAATTCTCGTGAATATGGAGAAATTCCTAGTCCAGGGGGAAAAGGCCCAAGAGTTTGAGAGGGCCAGAGAATATTTCCTCAAACTAGATATTAGTTCACCTAATTTGCCTTGAGCATTAATAAAGGAAAAAGTCACAACCTTTAAGAAGAGAGGTGAGATCTTTGACAACTTTGTCTCCTTCGGTCATAGTTTCTCATAAGAATAAGATTGAGGGATTCAGAGTGTCCACCAATCTTTGTATGCCCAATTTTTTTGAGGAATTGGTCATTGACCAAAAGTTTATTGAGAGGACCATCATTTTCTAACCTCTTTTGGGACATTTTCTCTAAGAGCCCCAATCAATGACCGTTGCTTTCTAGTTTGGACCTTAGAGTTTGCTTGCTTTTGTGCCAAAGAAAGGAAGGATTTTCTTTCTCTTTAAGGAGGTTTTAGTTCTTTTTCTTATAGGTTTTCTAGTCTCTCTACAACACCACCCACAAAGTAAGAAGCGCCTCTAACAATGGATTGAAGATTGTATTTGGAAGCTTCAATGGACCGGGGATCGTTATGAGTACTAGGGTCCACTAGGCGATTACTGGAGGTTGCATAGATTATTGGAGAATGTTTTTTTTCTACTACAAGTTCTAGTCCTTCCAAGGGGATTGGGGGAGGGGGTTGGGAAGAATTTATTCCATAAAGGCTAGATAGAAAGTCCCCTGGAAGGGATTCCACCCGTGGGGGGAGTTCCACCTCTTAAGAACCAAAACAAATATCCTTAGAATTTTGTAAAGGAACAAGGGAAGAGGTAGAAATTGTCTTACCTAAGCATTCCATACTACAATTGGGTGAATCCAAGGGATCTTTGAGCTTTCATGTCTAGTAAGTTGTTGGAGTCGAAACCAAAGTTTTGATATTTGTTGGGACCTCCTCATTCTGCGCATGCGTCAAAGGTGACTGAGGCCAAACTCCATCTTCCTTGTGTTCTTTGCAAACCCATACTTTTTTTCTGAGAGGAAGGGAGCAGTCCTTGGCTAGATGTCTTGTAGTAATGGAAACGACCACATTTGAAGGGTATTCCTTCATAATCCAGAGATTGACTATATTTGGATGGCCCCTTCCTAATTGTGATAGAGTCTACCAAGCCTTTTGATAGTTCCAAGTCAACCAGGATGCAAGCCATTCCCATATATCCTGATTTCTTGTATGAATTATCCACATCATAAGAAAGGCCTAGAGCATTCTCTATTTCTTTGAAGACATCGTCTAACCATGGAATTAAGGGTAATCTCAAGAGCTTGACCCACACATGGACATAATCCATATGTGCAGACTTAGCATCAAATTCAAATTTTCATTTCTTCAAGAACAATGTTTGGGATCCCCATGTTCATCTAGTTGCAGAATTTTATTAACATCTTATCTTGTGCGAAGAATCTAGGCAAGCCATCCTTTAACTAAGATCATGCTGCACGGAGCACATCGAAGCAATCTTGCAAAATTTTCCAAGGTCCAGAATTTTAGGGTTTCATAGTCCATTGTTTTGCTTGGAAATTTCCCTACAATGGTTAATCTTCCATGTTCATGATCTCATGAAGTTTTATTCCTTCTCCTATTTCCAAATTTATGGATTTTGTTTTCCTTTTGACACATTTACGATGTTTTTTGAAATTCCCCAAACCTCACTGATGATCCTAGCCCTTCCTGGTTAGGGGACATAACTTTATCGGTCTGGGCTCCACTCATCATCTCTCTAGACAACATACTTCCAATAAAACTACATTCATCGAAACCCCCCTAATTTAATTGCATCAAAAAATGAAGAGGGCAAGATACTTGAAATCATATAAAGTGGTGTTGCACCATCATCATTTTGAGTGTGAAATGAATACCAATGAGGTGAGTCTCGCCATTGGTCCATATCTTCACTTAGTGAATAAACATATTGGTCCTCCAAATCCTCTCGATTGTGTAGACCTTGTTGCGCTCCCATGTTGAGATGATGGCTTGATGAAATCAACGGAACAAGAACTAGGGGACTTAACCCCATCATAACCATTGCAGATGGTCGAGGGTTTGTAAGGTCATAGATAATATTCCCTAGGATGGCTAGCGCGTCATCTTCCAATGACTAGTCTCCAAATTGTTTGAGTTGATGTGGAGAATGACTAGATTCATGGTATTCCCCCCCTGGTATGGACCATATATGATGTCCTTCCAATG
>ML822008.1:130993-146441 GCA_009831015.1 Picea engelmannii | reverse complement strand
CCAACTTGGCGTTCTCCTGCTCGATGCACACCTTGCAGAGCCTACAGAGTATTCAACAACCCTGTGAGTGTCTTCTCTTCAACACTTCTCTTTTCTTAGAACTCGGTAGAGTTCCTTCTGTGCACACTTGCACCAACTCAAAGCCCTCCCGACAGAGTTCTCCAGAATCCTGAGTGATTCTGTCTTCTCGCCGAACTCGAAAGAGAGTTCCCTTCTGTGTACTCCTTGCACCTCTGCTGATGAAGGTTCAACGCTATCCCTCTTGATCTTTCTTGAGGTTGTCTCACCTCTTTCAACGCACACCTTGCGGACTATGTGCCCTCCTTGCACTCAAAAACTCCAAGACAGGAAGAAATTGAAACTTATGCAATGCTTCACTAGTTATGCATTTAAAACATGAAATGCATAAAAACATGTAAACGTCAAACACACAGTGTGCAGGAAAAACTGTTTTTCTATTCATCTGTATGTCTATACAAATGTTTACAAAGGCTGGACTGTAACAAGTCTCAGCTCTCTCTTGAGACCTCTCTGCTCTGGTCTCTCCTCCTAACTCTCTACTCTATTTTATTCCTTACAAAATGAGGGCTCCCATGAGCCTATCCTCATCCACCGCCTATGTGCTATCACTATCTCAGAGCGACTCCTACTCCTACGGCTACATTACACAAAAGGAAGTCATAGACCTGACTGATCTGGACTTAGCTGCAGGTAACCATTAAAGGAAACCTCAACCACTACCTGTACAAAGGCATGATCTGGTCTCTATCAGCCTTACAACATTAAATTCAAATTCAAATTTTGAAAAACGAAAGGGCTACACCTCTCCCTTTTATTAATGCGCGCTGGATGTGCTCGCTGGCTGGCGCTTATGCTGAGTTGGAGCGATGCTCTTGCATCATACCACTTGATGCAGACCCCCCACCTCAGTAGGGTTCTGCGACCTCCCGATCTCTGGATCGTTCTTCTTTTGAGCCGAAATAGCTCTTCGGGCTCCTGTTGGAACCCTTTGAACAAATCCACAGGTCCCTTTGTCCTCTGGCACAGGCCTTGAGAAAACCTATGCATGCGCTCAACTTTCGACGCTCTTCTCTATTCTGAACCAACACACCTTTCGCGTTTCGGGGTTTCGGGAATCCTGCATGTGAGCTCTCCCAGTCTCCTTGTCCTTCCAACTCCCGGTATCCGAAACGCCGAAAAGGGCTTAACGACTCTGGATCGCCCCTTAGCCTTCGTCCACGTGACCACCACTCTGTGACCACGCACTTAACGACAAAGTGCTACCGACCTTTCGCGATTCCAGCTGCAATGATTTTTGGTCCTTCAAACTCCCGGGTCCCGAAATGCCGAAATCTACCAGTGACCACGGTCCACTTTTTGGGATTTCGGAATTCGCGATTTCACGATTCCGACTGTAGACGGTTCTTGGTCCTCCAACCTCCCGGGTCCCAAAATGCCGAAATACTACCCCTTGAGAGAACCTTTCGGGGTTTTCCCCGAACCTTGACCACTCACCACGTGTCCCCTTGATGAATGGTCCTGATGCTTTCGCAATTTCGTGAGCTGGGACTTCTTGTCTCACGACTCCTCCTCGAATTCCCGGTGTCCAAAATTCCCAAAAGGGCTTGGATCTTTGACACTTGTACTCCAAAATGGACGACCTTGATGCTTTCGAGACTTGACAAGTCATCTTCCCTCTGCTGTTTCGAGGATTAAACCCCTCGCACCTCCTTCCGTATCCGACGACTATCGGTCCTTGGTGCTAGATCTGATGGCCCATATCCTTTTTCCTGTGCACCTCACAGGGACTCAACCCTGTGCATGTATCCTTGATTCAACGTCTCTCAGGCCACCGCACTCTAGATCCGATGGCTGGCGCGATTTCGCGAACCGAGAGTTTGCGATGCAGCGGCTCCAAAATCCCTTGCTGCTCCAAACCCCGAACTCCGAAATAGAAAAATTCGAACGCGAGATTTTGGGATTTCATGAACCGGGAGTTCACGATGCAACGACCCCTAAATCCCTTGCTGCTCCAAACCTTGAAATCCGAAATAGCGAAATTAAACACCTTAGAGTGTTGGAAGACACTCGGCCTTAATCTCCTTGCTACTCTACAACATCTAACGATTCTCACAACTTCGACACTTCTTCCACGAAGTGTCTCCACCGTCCATACAGTTCCTCCCCCGGGGTGCTTCTGAGCGCTTAAATCCCTCGCAACTTGGTGCGATTCTAGGGCTCTCGGGATTTTGACACTTCTCCACGAAGCATGTCCATCGTCTGTTTCAGCTGCTCTCCTGTGCGACCTCCCAGAGGTTAAACTCTGTGCATCTTCGCCTGATTCAACGGTTGTCGGGTATTGGCGCTAGATCTGATGGTTCAGATCTATCTTCCTTGCGCACTCTCCTCCTGAGATTTCTTGGTTTTTTTTGACTTAGAAGATTTTATAAGTCTCGAAGGTCTCGACCTTCGACTCTTCCTCTTGTGAGCCCGGTTCCTTTGGGTCTCGTCTGCGTTATAGAAACGTTGTCCCTTCTGAGCTTCGTCCTCCCAGAGATTTACTCCTACGCACACCTTACATTCGAGGATCTTGAATAACTCAGATTCGAGAAGTTTTCTTGAAAATAAAACTCCTTACGCCCACCTGGCGTTCTCCTGCTCGATGCACACCTTGCAGAGCCTATAGAGTATTCAACAACCTTGTGAGTGTCTTCTCTTCGACACTTCTCTTTTCTCAGAACTCGAAAGAGTTCCTTTTGTGCACTCTTGCACCAACTCAAAGCCCTCCCGACAAAGTTCTCCAGAATCCTCAGTGATTCTGTCTTCTTTCCGAACTCGAAAGAGAGTTCCCTTCTATGTATTCCTTGCACCTCTGCTGATGAAGGTTCAATGCTATCCCTCTTGAGATTTCTTGAGGTTGTCTCACCTCTGTCAACGCACACCTTGCAGACTATGTGCACTCCTTGCACTCGAAAACTCCAAGACAGGAAGAAATTGAAACTTATGCAATGCTTCACTAGTTATGCATTTAAAACATGAAATGCATAAAAATATGTAAACGTCAAACACACAGTGTGCAAGAAAAACTGTTTTTCTATTAATCTGTATGTCTATACAAATGTTTACAAAGGTTGGACTGTAACAAGTCTCACCTCTCTCTCGAGATCTCTCTGCTCTGGTCTCTCCTCCTAACTCTCTACTGTATTTTCTTCCTTACAAAATGAGGGCTCCCATTAGCTTATCCTCATCCACCGCCTCTATGATATCGCTATCTCAGAGCGACTCCTACTCCTATGGCTACATTACACAAAAGGAAGTCGCAGACCTGACTGATCTGGACTTAGCTCAGTCAACGCCTTAAAGTGTTGGAAGACACTCGTCCTTAATCTCCTCGCTGCTATGCAAGATCCAATGATTCTCGCAACTTCGACACTTCTTCCATGAAGTGTCTCCACCATCCATATGGTTCCTCCCCCGGGGTGTTTTTAAGCGCTTAAATCCCTCACAACTTGGTGCGATTCTAGGGCTCTTGGGATTTTGACACTTCTCCACGAAGCGTCTCCATCGTCCGTTTTAGCTGCTCTCCTGCGCGACTTCCCAGAGGTTAAACTCTGTGCACCTTCGCCTGATCCAATGGTTGTCAGGTATTGGCGCTAGATCTAACGGTTCAGATCTGTCTTCCTTTTGTGCTCTCCTCCTGAGATTTCTTGGATTTTTTTTTGACTTAGAAGATTTTCTAAGTCTCTAAGGTCTCGACCTTCGACACTTCCTCTTGCGAGCTCCTTTGGGTCTCGTCTGCATTATAGAAACACTGTCCCTTCTGAGCTTCGTCCTCCCAGAGATTTACTCCTGTGCACACCTTGCATTTGAGGATCTCGAATAACTCAGATTCGAGAAATTTTCTTGAAAAGAAAACTCCTTACGCCCACCTGGCGTTCTCCTGCTCGATGCACACCTTGCAGAGCCTATAGAGTATTCAACAACCCTGCGAGTGTCTTCTCTTCGACACTTCTCTTTTCTCATAACTCGAAAGAGTTCCTTCTATGCACACTTGCACCTACTCAAAGCCCTCCTGGTAGAGTTCTCCAGAATCCTTAGTGATTTTGTCTTCTCACCAAACTCGAAAGAGAGTTCCCTTCTGTGTACTCCTTGCACCTTTGCTCATAAAGATTCAACGCTATCCCTTTTGAGCTTTCTTGAGGTTGTCTCACCTCTGTCAACGCACACCTTGCGGACTATGTGCACTCCTTGCACTCAGAAACTCCAAGACATGAAGAAATTGAAACTTGTGCAATGCTTCACTAGTTATGCATTTAAAACATGAAATGCATAAAAACATGTAAACGTCAAACACATAGTGTGCAGGAAAAGCTGATTTTCTATTTATCTGTATGTCTATACAAATGTTTACAAAGGTTGGACTGTAACAAGTCTCAGCTCTCTCTCGAGACCTCTCTGCTTTGGTCTCTCCTCCTAACTCTCTACTCTATTTTCTTCCTTACAAAATGAGGGCTCCCATGAGCTTATCCTCATCCACCGCCTCTGTGCTATCGCTATCTCAGAGCGGATCCTACTCCTATGACTACATTAGACAAAAGGAAGTCGCAGACCTGACTGATCTGGACTTAGCTGCAGGTAACCATTAAAGGAAACCTCAACCACTACCTGTACAAAGGCATGATCTGGTCTCTATCAGCCTTACAACATTCAATTCAAATTCAATTTTTGAAAAATGAGAGGGATGTGCCTCTCCCTTTCATGAATGCGCACTGGATGTGTTGGCTGGCTGGAACTTATGTTGAGTTGGATTGATGCTCCTGCATCATACTCCTCAGCTGGAAAAATCATGATCTCCTGATCATGAGCTCCTCTTCTCCAGTGTTGAAATCCACATAGATCCCAAACTTTCCCTTGGAGCTGTCCATCTGCTCCTCTGCTTTGTTGTTGTTGCTGCTACTTCTTTCTCTTCTTCCCTGCTGCTATTGCAAGTTCCTTGTTGTTTAACTTCCTCCTACTGACTGCTTCTTGTGCTAACCTTAACATCAGCCTCCTGATCTTCTCAATCACCTCATCCAGCTGCTCCAGTGGATGGCTCTCCTTATGCAATCTTCTCTGATGCACTTCTGTCTCCTCAATGGGAAGATCTGCTTGATCTCCCCTGCTATCTTTATCTCTCTTTGTGGCACTAAGTGGCCACTCTGCTGTAGACTCTAGCTCTGCAGTCTCCTCATTGAATTGTTGCTCAACTTCTTCCTGTGGCAGTTCTGCTGGTACCATTTCTCCTCCTGGCATACTTCCAGCTTCTCCCCAAGATGGTATGTTCCACTACCTGCTTCCAACTTAGCTTGTTGGATGTGCAAACTTTGCACCATCACCATCCTTTCCAGGGCTTCCAATTCTTCACACAGGTCAGCAAAATCCATGTTGTCCGCTTCCTCTTCTTCTTCTTCTTCTTCTACAACTTCCAGTACTGCAGTGATTTCCTGTCCAGCTTCCTGGCTGAAAATTTTGAGCCATTCTGTTGAATGCTCACCGTCTTCTTATTGGGAAAACGTCAGCGTCTGCTCCATTTCTTCCTCCATGATAGTTTCTACTGGATGTCCTCCTGCTGTTGCTGCATCTGCAACACATGCTCTAGCCTCAACTGGGTTGCTTGGTAGGAACACCTCTATTCCTCCAATGATCAGAATTCTCTTCTGATTCTCTCCTGTCATCACTCCCTAATCTGAACTCTCCTCTGAGTTCATGAGACTTTCAAACATTCTCATCTCTTTCCCCTTGCCCACCTGGCAATTTGGGAATTTTCTGCTGCCCACCTGGAAATCTATGAGATCCAGTGATCCCATCTCATTGCCCACTTGGCAATCTGAAATTTCACCACTGCTCCCCTGGCAGTACACGAGACCTTCCACTGATCTCTTTCCATTGCCCACCTAGCAACTTGAAAGTTCACCTCTGCCCACCTAACAATTTATGATATCCTTTGTTAATCTCATACCATTTCCCTCTTGGCAATATGAATTTCCATGGATGTCCTCCTAACAGTCTTTGAGATCCTCCAATGATCTCATTTCATTTCCCACCTGGCAATTCGAAAATTCATCCCTGCTCTCCTGACAGTTTATGAGATCTGAAACTGATCCCTCTTCCTCATCACTGAGGGTTTCTCCGACTTCTGGCTCACAGATGCAAACCATCTCTGTGTCACTGAGGCTTTCAACATACCTCAACCACTTCCTCAACTCTTGTTGCTGCTTCCTGGCCAACAACTTTTGAACATGCCATTTGACTTTCCTGTTCAGAGGCCATTCGTACCTCCAGTGTACTTTTGCCTCCTGCTACATCTTCAATGTCAGATGTTCCATTCTCGCTCTTATCTTAGCGAGTTATTTTTCAATCTCTGCTTTACTCATCTGTTGGTGGTCTCTTCTTCCACCACGCTCATGGCCTTCAGTAGCCATTTCCATCTTTCACCTTCGTTCCTGGCAAGCGTATGGATCACTCTACGTCTGAGAGAATCTCCATGTCCTCCAACAGCTCGCCTGGCTATCTATCATTTGTTGCACACCTTGCAACAATCACCATAGAGATTTAACACCCTACTTCTTTCATTCGCTGTATACAGATGAATCTCTGCTTCTGATTCCACTTGATGTTACCAGAATTTCTCCCACCATCTCTCCTTTGTCTGTGAATAAAGTAATGGTCTCCTCTTTCTCTTTTTCCTGAAATCTACAGACAAAAATCTTCTCTGATACCACTTGATGCAGACCCCCCACCTCAGCAGGGTTCTGCGACCTCCCGGTATCTGGATTGTTCTTCTTCTGAGCTGAAATAGATCTTCGAGTTCCTGTTGGAACCCTTTGAAAAAATCCACAGGTCCCTTTGTCCTCTGGCGAAGGCCTTGAGAAAACCTATGCACGTGCTCAAATTTCGACGCTCTTCTTTATTCTGAACCAACACACCTTTTGCGTTTCGGGGTTTTAGGACTCCTGCATGTGAGCTCTCCCAGGCTCCTTGTCCTTCCAACTCCCGGTATCTGAAACGCCGAAAAGGGCTTAACGGCTCTGGATTTCCCCTTAGCCTCTGTCCATGTGACCACCACTCTATGACCACGTGCTTAATGAAAAAGTGCTACCGACCTTTCACAATTCCGACTGTAATGATTTTTGGTCCTTCAAACTCCTGGGTCCCGAAATGACGAAATCTACCAGTGACCACGGTCCACTTTTCAGGATTTCGGAATTCGCAATTTCGGCTATAGATGGTTCTTGGTCCTTCAACCTCCTGGGTCCCGAAATGCCGAAATACTACCCCTTGAGAGAACCTTTCAGGGTTTTCCCAGAACCTTGACCACTCACCACGTGTCCCCTTGATGAACGGTCCTGATGCTTTCACAATTTCGTGAGCTGGGACTTCTTGTCTCACGACTCCTCCTCGAACTCCGGTGTTCGAAACGTTGAAAAGGGCTTGGATCTTTGACACCTTTCCTCCAAAATGGACGACCCTGATGCTTTCGGGACTTGACGAGTCCTCTTCCCTCTGTTGTTACGAGGATTAAACCCCTCGCACCTCCTTCCAGATCCGATGACTATCTATCCTTTTTGCTAGATCTGACGACCCAGATCCTTTTTCCTATGCACCTACCAGGGACTCAACCCTGTGCACATATCCTTGATCCAGCGACTCTCAAGCCACCACGCTCCAGATCCGACGGCTGGCACGATTTCGCGAACCGGGAGTTCCCGATGCAACGAATCCAAAATCCCTTGCCACTCCAAACCCCGAACTCTGAAATAGCAAAATTCGAGCGCAAGATTTCAGGATTTTGAGAACCAGGAGTTCGCGATGCAGCGACCCCAAAATCCCTTGCCTCTCCAAACCCTGAACTCTGAAATAGCGAAATTCAACGCCTTAGAGTGTTGGAAGAAACTCGGCCATAATCTCCTCGCTGCTCTGCAAGATCCAACAATTCAAGCAACTTCAACACTTCTTCCACGAAGTGTCTCCACCGTCCAGATGGTTCCTCCCCCGGGGTGCTTCTAAGCGTTTAAATCCCTCGCAACTTGGTACAATTCTAGGGCTCTCGGGATTTTGGCACTTCTCCTGCTTGATGCACACTTTGCAGAGCCTACGGAGTATTCAACAACCCTATGAGTGTCTTCTCTTCGACACTTCTCTTTTCTCAGAACTCGAAATAGTTCCTTCTGTGCACACTTGCACCAACTCAAAGCCCTCTTGGCAGAGTTCTCCAGAATTCTTAGTGATTCTGTCTTCTCGCCGAACTCGAAAGAGAGTTCCCTTCTGTGTACTCCTTGCACCTATGTTGATGAAGATTGAACGCCATCCCTTTTGAGCTTTCTTGAGGTAGTCTCACCTCTGTCAACGCACACCTTGTGGACTATGTGCACTCCTTGCACTCAGAAACTCCAAGACAGGAAGAAATTTAAACTTATGCAATGCTTCACTAGTTATGCATTTAAAAGATGAAATGCATAAAAACATGTAAACGTCAAACACACAGTGTGTAGGAAAAACTGTTTTTCTATTAATCTGTATGCCTATACAAATGTTTACAAAGGCTGGACTATAACAAGTCTCATCTCTCTCTCGAGACCTCTCTATGTTGAACAACTGAGAGGGGGGGGGTGAATCAGTTGTTACCATGCTTAAACAATTATGCTTATTTTAAAACCTTTACAATGGCATTTAATGACATACATAATAATGCATGGAAGTAAGTAATAGAACATCCAACATCAGTCACACATATGAGATACACAGAGACATATATTTCCTGAGGAAACCCATCAAGGGTAAAAACCTCTTCTTCTTTATATGATAAGTAATCTTTACATTCTTTACATTATCATACATATGAGCACCAACTCATAATGAGGCTGCAACCTCTGTTTTGCAAGCTGCTACTTGCTGAGAGCACCAACTCTCTGGTTTCTCTAGCACCAACTAGAGGGAAGAACCAACTCCTTGGTTTCTCTAGCACCAACTAGAAGGATGCACCAACTCCCTGGTTTCTCTAGCACCAACTAGAGGGAAGCACCAACTCCCTAGTTTCTCTAGCACCAACTAGAGGGAAGCACCAACTCCCCAAGTGTTCCAACACCAACTGGATGGAAGCACCAACTCCCAGTCATACAGGCACCAACCTGCATAACAGAGAACAACAGTTCTCCCTTGCACCACCCTGCCACCCTGGTTTCTCTGGCTACCACCAGATGGAAGCTACAACTCCCTGTGTTCAAGCATCCACTTGAACCTCTGAGGAAAACAATTTTCCCTACCACCCTGAAATATAATCTTTGCTATTATGATTTATTACAGTGATATAAAGTTCTTCAATGGATTACCGGTTTCATCATTGTTCTGCTACACTGCATTGCTCTGTCTGCATCAGTTTCTTCTGCACACTTCTTGCACTTTTTGTTCTTTTTCCTTTTATGCTCTCTGCGCCATGTCTCTTCAATGCACCATTCCCCTTCTGTGCATTTTTGCTGCTGAGCTCTCCTCCTTCTTCACACCTCAATCCCTCATAACAAAAACATCACTCATCTCTTCTTTGTTCTGCATACTTATAGTCTATGTCCTCTTTGTGCATACTATCTCACCATGCTTCTGCATGCTCTCTCCATGTCGAGTGCTCTGCCTGATCATCATCGCAACTCTTCAGCTTCTCTGGCCGTTTTTCTGATGCATCCATCATCACTGGGTGTTATGTCGAGATTCCTTATCTTCTCTGGCAGTTGAGACTCTTCGTCTTCTCTGCCATAGACAAGCTCATCCTCTGGCAGAAACCATCATTTGTTTCTAGCAGTTACACTGTGAAGTGCAACAGTAGCCCTCCGATTTGATTCAATTTCATCTGCACCGTTGGATAACTTTCATTAGTCTTGCATTTATTTCGGCATTCCGCTCTTTGACATTTTGGGATTTGTGTGATGAAGTGTCTCGACACTCCATGTCGCAATCCCCGAAATGGAGCTTGGTTTCTCTAGCTCTTTCCTCTATCTCTCACCGATGTGACCAATGGCTGTGACCATAGCCTTGCTAAAAAACTGCATTTCACAATTTCGCGTTTCGACACTTCAGCATTTCGGTGCTCCTGTGGTGAAGTGTTTCGACACTTCAACTCCCGGCATCCGAAACTCCGAAATGGAGTCAGATCAACGGTCCAGTACTCCAACGTTTCTCATTTCGGCGAATCAGCATTTCAGTATTCCTGTGGTAAAGTTTCTTGATGATCCGTGTCCCGGTATCCGAAGCTCTGAAATGGAGCTTGGTTGCACTAGCTCCGATCATTTCGGAAATTCGCATTTCGGCCTTTCGTGATTCTTGCGATGAAGAGTCCCGTCACTTGACTCTTCCAATTCCTGGTATCTGAAGCTTCGAAGTGGAGTCGGATCAACGGTCCACACCCTCGATGATTTGACGGTTATTCTTTGCCCCCGGACTTCATCCTTCGGGACTTTGGGGGAGTGATAGTGATAAAACTCCCGAAGCAAAAACTCTCGAAGTGAGGTCAGTCTTGTGTCACTCGATGACATGTCGTGACCCGAGTGGATGCCACGTGTCACTCAGAAATGTGAATTCCAGTGGCCAAATGCTAAATCAACTTGACACTTGTCATTGTCTAATCATGCCACGTGTCATGGTCTTCCACCTGTCCTTTCTGACGTGGTTTGCCACATTCACTTCCTGGAACTGTCGGCCCAGATGTCTTCATGATTTCACATATCGCGATTTTGGGTTTCGCGACTTCGAGACTCCTGTAGTAAGAGTTCTTGACATCCCCAACTCCCGGGATCTGAAATCGTCCTCCTTCTTCAGGGATTTCAGCGTTTCGCATTTCACGATTCCGGGACTCCTGATGATGAAGAGTCTTGACTCTTCCAACTCCCGGTACCCGAAACTCCAAAATGGAGTTATTTCCCGGTCTGCAAAACTCTTCGTTTATGTGCTTGTTTCGGGATTTCGGGATTCTGGATTTTGCAACTCCGGGACTCCTGTGTTGAAGAGTCTCAATTATTGACTTCTCAATTTCCCGGTATTCGAAACTCCGAAATGAAGTTTACGCCCGGTATGTGAAATTCTTTGTTGATGTGCCTATTTCGGGATTTCAAGATTCTGGATTTTGCAACTCCGTGACTCCTATGAGGGTTCTTTGACATTTCCATCTCTTGGTATCCGAAATCCCGGTATCCAACACTCCAAGCGATGCGCCTGTTTCGGGTTTTCGCATTTCGGTACTTCGGGACTCCTGATGATGTGAGTCTCTGACATCTCCATCTCCTGGTAACTGAAATCCCGGTAGCTGAAAATTGAAAATGGAGTTTGACCAACACTTCGATCTTGCCAATCGATCATCATTACGCTACTGGTCTTCCTTGGCTGCTTGTTTGCCATCAAATTAACAAGCACACATTCACACTGCGTTCGAATCTGTGTTAATTCCTCCTGAGCTTACTTTGTTCCTGTTTTTCCATCGATGCATACTCTAATCTTGTCATCAATGACAAAAATACTCTGTCTGTTAAACATGCCAACAATCCTCTGCACTATCACTCGATGATCTTATCGAGCTTGTTCTGCTGCGTCTTCCCAAAATACTTCTGGTGCCTGCCTGACACATTATACCTGTACTCAAGCCATCATCGTTGTTGTACTTGCATGTACACATGCCATCATTGCTATTGTTCTTTCCATCAATGACAAGCATACACTGCCTGTAAAACATGCCAACAATCTCCCCCTTTGGCATTGATGGCAACAAAGGCACCCAGACTTGTTCTTTTTTCCCCCCTTTGACATCAATGTCAAAGAAAACATGCTCCCCCTGAGCTGTTGCAGTATTTTTAGTAGGTGTCAGATATTCAATCAATACAAAACTCCCCCTAACAAGATGGACTCTCTTATTTGAGGCCTGCAGAGTATTTGTATCTACATGAGAGTCTTCTCTTTCTGATTCTTGGACCTGTTCATCTCCAACTTCTGTTGTTTCCTCTATAGAATACTCAAAATTGCTTACCTCTCTTACTAGGACTCCTCATAACTCTGCTTACCTCTCTTACTAGGACTCCTCATAAGTGGATGACTCCCCCTGTCACTGTTCTCTCTCTGCTTCTGACTGTTTTCCTCCTTTGTTTCTAAAAGGTTAGCTTTCGCTGACAAGTTTTTCCTCTTGTTATCTCTATAGGATGTCATGTATATCATTTTGTAAAGAAAAATGATGTTGTTGAAGATGCTTCTATCCTACTGGCACACTGTGTAATTGTAGCTTGTACTTGTCAAACATCCCTTGGATCTCCCCATTGATTCTCATCGATCTCTATCACTGCAATTTTCATTTTTCTTCCATGATGCAAACAATCCAAGGCTTTTATGACCATATTCAATCACAAGAAAAAACTGTTACACCCACTCTCATTCCTGCTTTTCTTTTTCACAAAGGAAGGACCTATATCAGGTTTCTTAGGAGCACTGATTTCTTCCTTGTTGTATCCAATACTAGATTTTTCATTTGGTGATCTCTGACTATCCAAGATCTTATCCAGGGTCATGGAGCTGTTTAAGAGCTTGCTTTGGGTGTTTTCCTTCTCAACCTTCAAGACTTTTGCTTCCAGCTTATGACATGGTTCTTCTCCTACTTCATCCATGGGGTAAATGCTAACTGAACATGCTTTTATTGTATCTAAATCTTCTTCTTTACTTGCAGGGGAGGATTCAATATTAACATCATTAATTGTCCTTATGCCTTTATTCACCACTTGTCCCGAGTTTACATTTACCTTACGCTCTTTGGACTTGAGCACCTCTTCACTGCCTCTGTCACATTTTTGACTTGTATTGAGCAAATTTTGTTTCAGATCATCCACAAGTAGATCGTACTAGGCATCTCCTTTGTCATTACCCAAACTCACCATCCCTCTTTCCTTGATTTTACCTGGTCCATCATTTTCAAGGATCACATTTCCTGTTTTTCTTTTACTTATGGACAATAGCTTATCCTTGTCTCCAGTAATGTGCTTGGAACATTCACTGTCTATATTCCCAGAGGCCTTTTGTTTTTGAGTTGAGGGTGTTTGACCACATTTTTCATTATCTTTCCTTTTCCATGTGCTAGCCTTTCTATGTAAGAACTTTATCCTTGTATCTACTTTTTAATTCTTCATATGGAAGTTTGCAGCTTTGTGGCCAAAGCTGTGACAGTTATAACATTCGATCTTATTGTTCAATAGGTCAAAGTTATTGTTGCAACGTTAGTCTACTCATTGAATGTTTAATATTTCTTGACCTCCTCAGTTACATGTCTCTAGACTTAGTTTGGCAATTTGCAATCTATGATGGTTTGTTACTTGGCTATATCGTTCTTTGTTGTGGTAGATATTTATTCCTTTGAAATCTTAATTGCTCATGTCTAAGTCTTAAGGAACAATTTGCATCTTTGTGACCAAAATTATAACAGTAGAAACAATATCCATAGAAAAAATCTTTGTACATGGAAAATGGTTGTCTTCTTTGAGAAAATCGATTTATTTCATGCTAATGATGTCTTTGAGCAGGGAGTGCATTATTTCTTTGTTCTACAGATTCAATCCTGGCTCCTTTTTCTTTACTCGTCCTGGGTGGCTGATTGTCTTCCTTTGTTTCTGCAGGTTTGTTGTTGTCATTGGTTGTAGATTTGACAAACTTGATGGATCCTTTGTTTCTAGGATGACCACTATTTGATCCCTCTTCATAACCCAAACCATTTTTCATCTTTGGATTCCTTTGCTGATTCAAAATGGTGGCTAATCCTTCTGAGGCTTTGATACTTGACAGATTCTGATGATACAAGGCTTGAAACTTCTCCAACTCTTTCCTTGTTTTCACTACTTCTTCTTCCAAGGCTTTAGATCTTCCCTTCCTTTCTGATAACTGTTGTTTTAGAATGTCCTCTATTTTCTTTGCCTCTTCTAATTCCACTTTTAGCAGGGCAAAGTCTTCATCAGGCTGTTTACTGTCTTTCTCAAACTGTATCAACAATTGTTTTTGCTTTTTGTTCTTAATTCTAAGTCTGTCAATCCGTTCTAGTGCACTGATCAGTTCTCCTTCCAAATCAACCACAACTTCTTCATCATTATCATCACTGCTTGTGCTTTTATTATCATAATCCTCTTTGGTCATAAGCATGAATTCATTTACCTTATCTTCATAGGAAGAGTCACTATCAGTGTCTTCTAAGGAGTTATCATTGTTTACACATAAACTTTTCTTTTTATCAAATCTTTTGGGTTTGTACTTCTCTTCACCTTCAGAGTTCTGATCATGTTTCTTGTGTGGACATTTATTTGCAAAATGACCTATCTTACCATAGTTGAAACATTTGAAGGGAAACTTACCTTGGTACTTGTCCGATCCTTTCTTTAGTCTTCTCACGAATTTTTCTTCAATTTCATCAGGCTCAGAATCTTCATCCTTATCTGGTTTAAATGATTCTTCTCTAGAGGTGGGTTTATCTGTAACTATCCTCATTTCATATGCAGTCAACATTCCTAGAAGTTGATCAAAATACAAAGTCTTTATATCATTAAGTTCTTCTATAGCTGAGACCTTTGGGTTGAACCTATCTGGTAGAGATCTCAAAATTTTCTGAACTAAGGAGGGTTCCTCAATTTCTTCACCAAGTGCTTTCATTGCATTTACTAGTTCTTCAACTCTCAAAAAATACTTCCCAATGGTTTCATCTTCTTTAATTTGTAGCTTCTCAAACTGTACTCTGTAGGTTTGAAGCTTGGCATCTTTTACCTTCTCATTACCTTCATGACTGCTAATGAGTTTGTCCCACATTTCTTTGGCAATTTGAAGATGCATCACCTTCACAAAGTCAGCTTCTACAAGTCCATTCAATATAACACTCATTCCCTTAGAATTAAAGCTAAATTCTAACTTATCATCTTTGGAAGCTAGCACAATAGGATTTATGTATCCAGTCTCTACTACATCCCAAACATCAACACCTAAGGCCATTAGGTATGTTCTCATTATAACCTTCCAGAAGGCAAAATTTGTTCCATCAAACAGAGGAGGCCTAGTGGCTGAATTCCCTTCATGACTTGACATGTTTAAGATGGAGGATCTACCCTTAGGTAAAAGGGGCCGACTCTGATACCAATTGTTGAACAACTGAGAGGGGGGGGGGGTGAATCAGTTGTTACAGTGCTTAAACAATTATGCTTATTTTAAAACCTTTACAATGGCATTTAATGATAGTCAGAATAATGCATGGAAGTAAGCAATAGAACATTTAACATCAGTCACACATATGAGATACACAGAGACATATATTTCCTGAGGAAACCCATCAAGAGTAAAAACCTCTTCTTCTTTATATGATAAGTAATCTTTACATTCTTTACATTATCATACATATGAGCACCGACTCATAATGAGG
>ML822008.1:88582-103821 GCA_009831015.1 Picea engelmannii | reverse complement strand
TGATGAGCAGACATCAGATATCCTGACAAAACCTCTATCCAGAATCAAGTTTGCATATTTCCGAGAGAATATGGGGATCGTGGAAATAACTCCCTTAGCTGAAAGGGAAGATTCTCCAGGCTAGAGAAGGTACGGAAAAATATTTTGAAAAACATTTATTTTTGTGATTTAAATAACTCTCCAGTTAGGAGGGAGCACTGAAAACATTATTTATCTTATAATTGAAAATTAGTCCAAATTGGACAGATGCTTTCCTGTTCGAAAAGTGGATTGAGATTTTTGACAGACAGTGACTTCCCATTGTAGTTAACATGGGAGGTAGAATGATTGTTGATGTATCATAGACAACGACTTCCCATTATGGTTAACATGGGAAGTGGTCTAGGACAGTCATTCTTCTTGGCAGTCACTCTGAGTAGTGGTCAAGTAGAATGGTCTGCCTCGCTGGGTAATCATTCTTTCGAAGTTCACAGTTGTGAGCAGTTTCAAAGAATGGTCCGTTTTGGAGGTTGATGCAGGATAAACATTCCTCGAGGGTTATACATTCTCTCCAGGTTACACTTTGTTTAGTGTCGGAGGAATGGTCCAGGGTGGGGAATGGTCTGGAAAGTTATTCCTCGAGGGCAGACTCATTCTCTCCAGGTTACACTTTGTTTAGTGTCGGAGGAATGGCCCAGGGTGGGGAATAGTCCAGGCTCAACAATCAGGGACAACCATTACTTAGGGCAGACTCATTCTCTCCAGGTTACACTTTGTTTAGTGTCGGAGGAATGGCCTAGGGTAAGGAATGGTCCAAACATTTCTTAGGGTTCATACATTCTGTCCAGGGTGCACTTTAATTAGTGTAGGAAGAATGGCCCAGGGTGAGAAATGGTCCAGGCTCAAAAATCAGAAATAATCCTTCTTCCTTGTTTGAGAAGAATGGGGCAGATATCCCATTGTTGATATTCTATATTGAGGGCAGACATTCTTTCAGATCTCACAGACATGAGTGAAAGATTGGCCCAGATGATTCAATTTTTTATCATAACATTGTTTCTATGCAGGTTGCTATCGGATGTTTGTTATGAAGAATAAATGACAGTAGATGTGCTACTGTTTGTGATTTGTTTCACAGTTTGAGTAGTTGCGTACTACTGGAATATACACAGGTGTGTTCTATTGATTGATATTGTACCAGTTGTCATAGGAGATTATCCAGTCGGATAATAATGACAGGTGCTCGTAGTGCTACCAGTTGAATGGTCTATTGTTCTCAAGACCATACCTCCCTAGCTAGGAGGGAGTGTTAATATTATGGTAGCTTTGGGAGGTATAAACCTCTATTGTGACCTATGACGAGACTAGAATCCTCTGGAAGGAAGCATAGAACTGGAGGAAACCCTAGACAAGTTGTCAGCTGAACAAATACATTTAAATTGAATTTATTGATACCCAGAAGGAGAAGTCGGCCCCAGTTAGCCTGGCCAGTTCACTATAAATACAAGGCGCCAGTTTCATTATATCACATCTCAGCAGTTGCAGTGAGAGCTAAATCTGTGCAGGCAGTTGCAGGCAACAACAGTTTGGTGCGCAAGTTTTCTGGGAGAGCTGGAAAGTGGTGCTCTAGCTTTTGGGTGGGATCATCTGTTCAACTTAGTTTCTATTTTCTTGCTTGGTGCATTAGCCTCTCTTGGCTATTGATTGCTACCAAGATTTTCTTCTCAGTCAAGGTCAAGGTTCTCGGCCAGTGGTTGGGTGACGAGGGTATCGTCAATGGTAAAACGAGCACAATCTTCTATATTCTAACAACATTGATTTCAACGATAATATAAAGAAATATGAATTGATATATTTATTTCGTGATAATACAATGAAAAATAATTTAAAGCAAGCAAATAGTTGCATTGGTTTCAATGATGACCTAATGCAAAACAATAAAGTGTGTTGATTTTAATGATGATATATTGAAAAATCATTTTGAGAAATCAAGTAGTTGCATTGATTTCATCGATAACCTAATACAAAACAAAAAGATACATTAATTTTAGTGACGACACAATGAAAAATCATTTAGAGCAATCGAGTACTTGAAATGATTTTGACAACAATGATATAATGCAAAATATTAGGGTGAATTGATTGTAGTTATAATACAATGAAAAATGATTTAGTGTAGTAGAAATATCATTCCCTCAAACAATTCCTCTTACACCTATTGAAAAATTAATAAAACCAACATCCTTTGAAACTTTCTTGGGGCTTAACAATCCATAAGTCACAAGGATTGACATTGGAGAAAGCTACTATTAATGTTTGGAAGAAAGAGAAATAGGGTGTGACATTTACTGCAATATCTCAAGTTAAAGATTTGAATGGTCTATAATTTCAACCTCCCTTTTCATATGATCGATATCAAAAGATGACAAAATTAGTAGGTGTGACTATAAGAAAAACATGAGAAGATAGATTGAGATTCATCACAATGTAAACTATTTGTAATCAATTATGTTCTTATTATACACATTTTTCATTTTTTATCATTCAACATTGTTATTTTATTTATATTCAACTTATTCCTCATGTAACTCTTGAAGTATACTTTTGAATAATATTGTCCATTTTCACAACTTATTCCTCAGACAAACACATGTACGTAGTTTTGATCATCTACAAATTGTGTCACTATATTAAAAAATGAAGAAAATATATTGACATTGATCATTTTCGATAATACTTTCTATACTTTCAACCAATTGAGGAAAGTGAGTAAGTTTCAAATGATCATATTAATCTTACACATATACATAATGTTGATCATTTACAAATTCTGTCACTATAATAAAAATTGAAGAAGATAGATTGACATTGATCATTCTCGATAATATTCTCTATACTTTCAACTAACTGAGGAAAATGAGTAAATTTCAAATGATTAGATTAATCTTAGATATATACATATACATAATGTTGATCATCTACAAATTGTGTCACTTTGACATTGATATTTTTTTTAATATTCTCTATACTTTCAACCACAACCAACTCATAAAAGTGAGCAAATTTCAAATGATCAAATCAATCTTAGACATACACATATACATAATGTTGATCATATACATTATTTCTTGTAAATTATATATTAACTAAGAATACATATAGTATAATATATATACCCTAACTATATAATATATAATTATTGTTATTTATTATTATTTAGCAGTCTAAGGTCACAATTATTCACGAACATAGATCCATTTTAACTCTAGATCTATTCAATCTCTAGAGGTACAAACATTTCCTCAAGTTTTACATTCTAAAAAAAGGTTTGTACCTCAAGAGATTTAATCCCTCTAGGTGCTTGAAAAATCTAGAGTTAAAATAGATATAAGGTAATGGTGAATAATTATGACCTTACACTAGTAATTAATAAAGATTTAATCCCTCTAAATACTTGATAAATCTAAAGTTAAAATATATATAAACTGGATGAATAATTATGATCTTATACTAATAATTAATAATAATAATTTACAAGAAATAATGCTGAAGTTCAACTTCAACTACAAAGAAATAATGCTGGAGTTCAACTTCAACCACAAACTAGAAGTTATACTCTTTCTTTGACCCAAAAAAAAAAGACTTGTGTACACCATCAGCACTGGAACACCATCAACACTGGAAAATGGATTCTTTGAGCAAGAAAAATGTCTTGCAATTGACATAGATCCCAAAAAAAGCTAGTAGATGATAGTGATGAAATATATATATAATTGTTTTTGGTTAGTGTTTTCTGGGAAAATTTCAATCATTGCATAGAGAAAGTTTCATGAATTAACATGATAACATGGGCACTAGCGAGCATTGAGTTTTCGGATTTTTTTAAGCTGTCTTTGTTTTCTACCATAACTGGAAGCTCTAAACTCTTATAAATTATATAATATTTGGAAAGAGCATTAGGCAGGCTCACCATTTTTGCATTCCATTCATGGTCAACGACTGTTTTGGAATCTCCATTACTTAAGGTGAGCCCTCTGAATCGATCTTGGGTATTTGTTTGTTTCTTTTCTTTAATTTTCTTTCAGGCATGTGGTCTGGGAAATATTTAGAATTTGTGTTCCGTTCAATGAAGTTGTTGAGATTTAAATTTGGATGTGTTTGCTGCTGTTAATCTTCTAATTACTGTCATGTTTTTTTCAACCTCTACAGCCTAGAAACTGGTTGTTCGTTATACTAGAATTGAGGCAGGGAAGCGTCCTTGTCCTTGTCCTTCATTATTCGATAGCTTCATTTCTTTTATTTATATATATAAGGCAAACATGACTTTTGAAGGGGATCTGTATGTGTACAAGACTTGCAGAGTCATAAATACAATTATATATCTTAAACAACTTTGCCATAGCTTCACATAGGTCGGGTGTGGCTTTTTAAACTTTTCTTATATTCAATAGAAAAGAGGGTCACATTTTGAAAACTCTCAGTTCAATGATTGAAACCAGTTAATATTCACTTGTGTCAGAAGGTAAGCAAAGTTATCTCATACTTGTATATATATAAAAAAGATATCCAATATGAAGAAGGACGTTTCTAATAATAATAATCTATTTTTAAGGTGGCTTATGACCTCTTAAGAGAAAACACATGTTCTTAACCATTAAGCCCACTCAGACTGAATCATATGCTTTTATATAACACTAAAGAGACGATTCATGACGGTGAATGCTTGTGACCTTAAGGTCCTCATTAATAATAAAAAATAATAATTATTACATATCATATGAATTATGAAAATATGAATTATGAAGAGTATAGTTTTATCTATTATACTATACTAGGTGTATATTTGGTTTAGTTTTACGAAATGAATATTTCCTGCTATTTTGGCAGAAAATTGTTAGATCTATTGATTTGAATGATTATTTCTGTATAGTCCAAGTGCTCTAGGGTTTTTCAGTATGCTGAATCTATTTCTATATTCAAAACTAAATTTTAAATAACAAAAAATAGTGATTTCATTCAAATTTATGTCGCTAAGTTCTGACAAGAAAAAACCATTTCATAAATTAATTAAACAACACCTTTAATTTATACATATAATATATACAGATTACTTACATGAATATTTGTACCAGCAAAATAAGTTAGATTTGAAGGTGCAACACATTAAGAACGGGGAGGAAAAACTAAATGTGGCCATACAATATTTTTATGGGGCAACTTATAAATGAGGGCAGAGATGGATTTCTAAAACTCTTAGAGGGGACTTTTCACATATGCATTATCTTAGAGGTCAAGGATGTTCAAGTCATGCACATATTTCAAAAAGGCATGACGATCAAAGAGTATATTGAGAAGTTCCAAGTCTTGGAGTTTGTAATAAACATAAGTACTTTAGTTGTGCTAATTATAATGTCTCTCCATATCGTTTGTGTCCCCTAAAATAGTGTCATGAGTACCATATTGGTCTCTCGATGTCGTATAGTTAATAGTTGTATCAAACACTTATTAACATATACTTTTATCCTATTGGATATATGGGGTTTTCCCTTATATTTGTAACTACTCCTTGTAATGACCATTTGATCTATTACAAATGATATTAGAAGAATTTGGGGACTTGTTTCCTTGTAATTATAATGTCTCTCCATATCGTTTGTGTCCCCTAAAATAGTGTCATGAGTACTACATTGGTCTCTCGATGTCGTATAGTTAATAGTTGCATCAAACACTCATTAACATCTACTTTTATCCTATTGGATATATGGGGTTTTCCCTTATATTTGTAACGACTTCTTGTAATGACCATTTGATCTATTACAAATGATATTAGAAGAATTTGGGGACTTGTTTCCTTGTGGCCGGAATCTTTTCTCAATGTGGCCGAAATCTTTTTTCAATGGTAGTTAAATTTCCTTGGTTGATGACCACTTTTGTTTTTGATATAAGGGGTGAAGTCTATTTTTTTTAAATAACACTTACTTATTTAAAATGAATCACAACATAGTGTCTAAAAAAATCTATTAGAAGTGTCATAAAAAGGTTGTAAGAATGGTAAAATATTCATTAAAAAAACTAAGAAATTGTTAAATTTTTTGGGAACCACGATTGGTAATGAATAAAACATAGGTAGTATGAACAAGGTATTGGTTGGATCATAAGAACCTAGTAGAAAAATCCTTTGGTACTAATCATATCATACACATATCATACACATAGGGTTGGTGGATGTTTCTTCACGGTGAAAAGAATTATTTTGGGTGTTGTTTAACTGTTCTACGAAATGGTTTTTTTCGTCGGAATCCGACGACATAAATATGCACGACATCACTATTTTTTGTTATTTAAAATCCATTTATGAATGCAGAAATGGATTAAACATATTGAAAAACCCCTGGGGGCACTCTGATTATATAGAAATAATCACTCAAATCTGCAGATCTAACCATTTCTTTTCCGATTTCGGACAAATGTCCTCGAAAAAAATCACTGGAAAAAAGTCATTTCATAAAACGTTTAAACTATGACATTGTTTTGTAGTGACTTCACATATCTGACGAACTATGTTTTGAATTCAACCCTATGTCATTCTAATATTGTTACTATTTGTTACAAACTTAAAAATTCAAATCCATGGTGATGGTCATTTAACATCTATCATTTTGATATCTCATGTCACTAAGGCACAATTCCTATATCAAATATTGTTACTAATATAGTAAAGTATCTCAAGCTCAAAATAAAATGGTGTTTTATGGACTAAGACAACGATACCAAAGAACATACTCTTAATTGATTTATTTAATTACTTATGTTACAACACCTCTACATAAAACCCTTTCAGTTGCATTGCATCACCTCACTTGCTCCCGAGAAATATATATATATATATATATATATATATATATATATATATATATATATATATATATATATATATATATAACATGACATTTGTATACATATATATTTAATGGTAATGTGCATGAAAAATCATGGCCTTTGTTTTATATTTTATTTAATTATTATGTGGAGTATTGTTTTTTATTTATAATTTTATTATTATATTTTAAATTTTTATATAATATATATATATTATATATTATATTATAAGTTCTTTTCCATTGAAATTTTTTGACTTCAAAGCATGATTATAGATAATGTTGTTGATTGAAGATCATATTTTCTTGAGAAAGACTAGTTTACACTTGACTTTGGGAGATGTTCTTCTACAATTTATCTTGTTTAATGGTCATGAATTGCTTCTTTTAATGAAGAAGGTTTATGATCCACACAATTTATAAATCTTTCCTTACCATTTGAATTTTATGAACTTTCATTGAAGATTGGTGGTATAAGTACTTAGATGTATCTACCATTCAACACTTAAACTATGATCATTCAACCAAGTGGCAAGGTGTAAAATCTTGTTTGTAGTTTCAAATTTTGCATTTGCAAGGATATTTTGAGGAGGTCATTTGTTGCATTAAACAATCAATAATTTTTTTTCCAAACAATAGTGCAAAATAGGTAAGAAAGGAACATGTTGTTGCTCTAAGGTGGGAAAACCACAAACTTATTAACATCGGTAGAAAATAAATGACACCACTAAGAAAACTTAGTAAGGATATAACAACTATAAAAGAGGATAAAGGAAATGTGACAATGACGTTGGACATTGTTGATTATCATAATAAAATAATAGAACATCTAACAACAAGAGGTAAAGATAGAAGAGCATGATCATTCAACCAAGTGGCAAGGTGTAAAATCTTGTTTGTAGTTTCAAAATTTGCATTTGCAAGGACATTTTGAGGAGGTCATTTGTTGCATTAAACAATCAATAATTGTTTTTCCAAACAATAGTGCAAAAGAGGTAAGAAAAGAACATGTTGTTGCTCTAAGGTGGGCAAACCACAAACTTATTAACATCGGTAGAAAATAAATGACACCACAAAGAAAACTTAGTAATGATATAACAACTGTAAAAGAGAATAAAGGAAATGTGACAGTGATGTTAGACATTGTTGACTATCATAATAAAATAATAGAACATCTAACAACAAGAGGTAAAGATAGAAGAACGTGACATTTTTGTAAGCTTCAACGTGGTATCTCTCTTCATCAAAATCCCAATAAATGAGGCTAAAGATGTCATTAACTAAATCACTATCCCCCCAAAAATAGACTTGGTTAGAATATGTTTACAATTTACATAGTTCATTGGTGGAGAGATTTATGAACAAATAGAGGGTGTTTTCATGGACTCCCCTTTATTTCTTGTTCTTGCCAACCTATACATGCAGAGCTTTGAAAGAATATCCATCAACACTCCACTCAAACCAAAGGCATGGAAGAGATTTGTTGATGAAACTAACATGATATATCCACACGAAAAATACATAATGGATGAATTCCTTGAGCATCTCAATAGTTAATTTGAGTGCATAAAATTCACAAAGGAGATTGAGGAACATGGTTGGATTCCCTTTTTTGTATGCACTGGTCATGAGAAATGAGGATGGATAGTTATCCCATCAATATATAGGAAGAAGACACACAAAAATGTGTTTGCACATTGACCCCCATCACCATATTTCACAAACACAATTGGTGTTATAAGCTCACTTGCCACTTGAGCAATCAAAGTGTTATATGGGGAACACCTAAATTAAGAAATGGAACATCTCTTTGTAGTTTATAAAAACAATAGATGCCGTGAAAGAAAAATAAGTAAGGCTCTCCCTAGGGCTCATGGAAGACAATGCAATAGGAAAATAAATGAGAATATCTAAGTCCCTATAGTTACTTTACCTTACATCAAAGGAACAAATTATAAAATTGAAAATATCTTAAGGATGAGACAAACTAAGGTAACCTTCACACCCTTGAACACCATAAGGGGTATGCTAGACACCACAAAAGACTCGGTGGATCCGAAATAACAAAAAGGTGTTTACTCAATCCCTTGCTCCCATGGGAGAACATATGTCAGGGAAATTCGTCACTCAATGCAGTAACATGGAAAGAACACAATGCATATAGAATTCGCATACACATTGAAAAGTCAACACTTGCAGATAATTCCTATAGCACTAAACAACCTATAGGCATCGATGAAGAAACAAATGTTTCCAAAGTTGAGCACTTCTCCAAAGAACAAATCAATGAGGCAATGGAAATTGAAAATACTTAACAATGCCTTGAATGGAGACAATGGGCTTAAACTCACAAAACATGGATGCATGTTATTCAAAAACTAAAAGGATTGACCTTTCATAGTTTTAGTGATTAATTATTGTGGTGTCTTGCCAATTTACAAGATCCTTACATAAGGAAGATGACATTCATGAAGGATAGACTTCACATTTTTGGATTTGAAAGTGCTCAGATTGTAAACAATCTTATTGAGTTTTTTCAAGTTTTTTCTTTGCATGACACACTTTAACCAATAATTTAAACGTAGAGATAATTTGCAATGTTTTCTTCTAGGGATGTGCTTCCCTTTTGCCCGTCGCTAAGTTTTTTCCCCTTGAAATTCCATCAACCATATTCTATCAATAAAAGACTTTCATAAAGAAATAGACAAATTGTGAAATATGTTTTACAAACTAAGTAAATAATTCCAACTGCAAACAATTTTCAAGTTAACAAGTGTGCATTATACAATAATATGCATTAGTGCACATTTAACATATATATGACCCACAATGACCCTAACGAATTATTCTCTTTAGAAAAATCTATCCAATCCAATCTCTTAGAAAATATCTCTTACACATATATCCCCTTCAACTTTTGACACAACAACAAATTCGTGTTTAGGGATTTTCTTGAATTACTTCTACAAAATGAAATTCCTGGTCTTTTTTTCGTTTCATTTTTGGCACATTGATGAAAAATGTGTGGTTTGATTTAAAAAAAAAATCAACTTGTGGTGCCCTTGCCATATTTAAGCACATTGATGCACTATATTACCTTAAACACGTCATAATAAAAAAATTCAATGAAAATAGAAGTGGAAACCTCCACAATTAGTACTTTGTGGAGGTTTTCTTTTTTGAAGGTTTTAGGTACTTTTTTTTTGTCCACATCAAAATTCAGTGCATTGGTGCACTACTTTAAACTAGGGGCATTGTTTACTTCAAAAATATCTTCAAAATTTTGTTTGAAGTTAGAATGTTACATGCTTCCCAAATGTTTTTTAAGAATGTAGATGCATATTGATTTGATTTTTGCTCAAATGCAAGGGGGCTAAAGTGATAATAACAAATGACCAATTCTTCATATTCCTCATTCCATATCATTATAAGTTCCCCCTTGTCATTTGCAATAAATCCAAATTTTATTTATATTTTGACTATCTAATTGAAATTTAAACTACCTTTTGCATATGCATTTGAATAATTGTGTATTAAAATATGTAGGATCCTGATTTTGGATCGAGTTCAAATGCATAGGATATTCCATGAGTACAAAAATGTTGCAAGCTCTTATCTATTGTAAGATAATGTAGGCAAATGGTAGATGAAAATCAAGAGCCACTTTACACTGCCAACTATAACATCCCATATTCTAGTGGCCATCTTTGGATAGTGGTACTTCACATGAATTGTATCTCTTTTTCGATATCCTGGTAGTTAGTGGTTGTTCAATATGTAAAGGGTTGAAGGTGAACCCTTAGGGTGTCACATTGTTCCATTATGTTAATCACCGGCGACCCAATGTTGATACTCCGATACCTCCCACTGTGGTCAAGGATCCAATAGACGATATAGAAAAAAACAAGTAGGAACACTTCCATATGCTCATATTTTGAAAATTTGGAAGCCAATTCCATTGTTTTGCATATGAAATTGACCAACCCACCTACCTCTATTGAGTCACCCTAAAGTTCTAGTGAACCAAACTATGATATCAATACTACCTAAGACATCTCTACTAGGAGATCCAAAAATTTGTATGAGCTGGGAGCAATAATGTCCAAGTACAAACCAAGGTTAGTTCAATTATTTGAGAGTAGTAATGACTTCTCTCTTCCTACCCATTTGCAAAGTAAATACCAATCCTATTATAATTGTGCTTTGTATGGTGGTGCTTGGTCAACTTTCTTTCCTGTGCTTGATGTTGGGACCAAATCCTCCCTTTGTGGTAATAATTACATGATTTCCAGGTCTAAAATAGATGTTGCAAATCTTGGGTTGTTTATCCTTTCACATGTGCACATCCCTCTTAAACAATCAATAACACTTATGCCATTTTTTGGTCCTCTTTATAGTCGGTATGATTACCTGAATATTGTTAAATACAAATATAACATTTCAATGCATAGTATGTGCATGAACAATTATGCTTCTAGAAAATTTAACATGAAAAGCTATTATATTTCGATGATCGTCCACGCACTCATGGAAACATTGTAGGGTTCATAAATAGATGTAGGTACTCATTGTTCAATTCAAATTGTTTGATTGAAGAACACTCAAATGACAAAGAGTTCTTTATGAAAAGAAAAACATTTAGATTTGTTGTTGTGCATGCAATACATAGTTGTCTCATGGTGACAAGTTGTTAATAAACTAAAACTTTTATAGACTACCAACTGTTGGGTATGTGTTATATTCTTTGCACGACTAGATTTACTGTCTTCTACGTTGTGTCGGGCGTGTAGGGGGTGTTAGAAAAATAGGATCGTGGAGCAATAAAATAAAAACAAATGCGGAAAAAAACACAGAAGATACACAATACAATAGAGACACATATATACGTGGTTCATCCAGTGTGGGCTACGTCCACCAGAGAAATTTTCAAGTCCTTCCTTTTTATTATCCAACCAATGAATGGATACTTTTATCACTCCAAGAAACTCTTTGAGGTTGTAAGACAAAGATGCTTGGTAACTTAAAGTAAACTTGTTTTTGTGTGTTTGTATGTGTGGATCAATGGGATAACTCAACTACAATATAGTATCCAGACAGTCAAAATGAATAATCAAATAAACCAATGCCCTCAAGGATCAATAATCAGATAATAGCTTTAAGTGGGTGAAGAAGACAGTGCTTATAAACCAGATACACAATGATGGGTTTAATAAACAATGTAAGAAACTATTAATCAAGTTATGAACTGACTAATGAGATGACAACCATTTTGCAGTTAAAACAACTTGAATAAGAGTGTAGAAGAAGGGTGGAAATCTGACATTAATAGAGAGAGAAACTTGTGATTTGTATTATCATATGAAAAGTTTGTTACAAAGGTATAGTTCCTGTATTCAAAATTGACCCCTTGCTTCTATCAAATGATAGGTATTTATATCTTTTACAACAGATCTCAGATCCTATAAACATGGATCTGGATTTCTAAATATGGAAAACAAAGTACAAAAATTAATACAATAAAATAACCTAATATTTAACCAAATAGATTTAATCTGATCATTTCAAGTCGAATTTGACAACTAAAGCATTATTTGACAGTTTGTAGGTGAAAATCACAGATTCAAATTTTTTTTTTTGATGACTAGGAGATTTTCTGTCAAGAGTTATTATGCCATTTGGTGTTATTTTCTCACCACATGTCTTTAAAACTTCATGAGAAAGACATTCTAGCGTCTCCTAATTATTATCCATCATTTGACACCTTTCCCATGTGTTCAGGAATTAAAAAATCGCGATCTGGGCAGAAAGAAGACGTTTCTGGACTCTTCTGCGCTTTCACCAACTCTTTTGTCCTGAATCCACCCCTTTAGCTGGTGAAAAGAAAAACTTTCAACAACTAACTAGCAGATTTCAAAACCAATGAGCTGGTGAAAGCGCAATTTTTTTAATGAAAACTGCCTTGGGAAAAATCAAATTTCTGAGCTGTGGAGAGTCCGTTTTACATGCTTGAATAATCGTTTGACATCTAGAAATCCTAAGATTTCCAATGGTGCTTTCAGATCTGTTTTTAGAGCTTGGGAAGGAAGTCAAAAGTCCTCCACAAGATGAGGCATCATTTTTCAAACAAATTTCAGAATGAATTATTTGATCGCTAACAACTGGTTTCAACTGGGATAGAGACCTCCCTGCGAGGTTTCCAAGAACCTGGAAGATATTGTGCCTTTAATATTGGGCATGGAGTCATTTAGCCTTTACAATTTATCATCTGAAAACCTGTAGCAAACCTGTAACCTGCCTATTTATTCATTAAATCAATCAACTGCAAATAATCAAGTTGCTCGTTTCCCTTAGAGATCTCAATGTTAAATACAAACTGCTTAATCTCTGTCTGAGAAGAAAGAATGATGAACTGTTGATTTGGGCTTTTCAACTCATCACCTTCCTCACGCGTGACTCTTGTCTTAAACCATATCTGACCTGTTCTTGGTAAACTAGTGGTTGATGCAATGGCAACCTCATCTGTTATTAGCTCCAGGGAACCTACTCCAACTTTCTTTCCATCGTAAGACTTTGCAAAAACCTATACAATTTCCTGGTGATAGCCTTCCTTTAACCTTTCCACATATGTCATACAACCCACATCTGAGAAATGCTTCTGCACCTCTGGATAAGACTGTAAGAAGGATAAATTGTCTAATTCTTTCCTCAGAAGTCATCCTCCTTGATTCTTTGCCATCTGTAACTTAATCACCAGCTAATTTGTACACGGTTGAAACAACAAACTTCTTAACAAGGAACAGGCTAGCGCTGGTGAAAATAATCTGTGTTATCAATGAAATATGAAAACCCCAGAATAGAAATTTTTGAAAGCCGTGAGTTTGAAATAGGAAATGGTGATTTGATTTGATGTCATTAGCTAACTGGTACTTTATCCTCTGGTTGCAATGATGATTAAGAGTGTGTCACGTCTTCAAACCCTTATTTGTGTGCCCCATGAATTTCGTGAGTGCAATCTATCATGATGTCCTGCAAAAAATGTGATGGAAAGGTGTCATCACACATTTGCATCCATTAATTCTCCATAATGATTGTATGACGTGTGTCCGACGTATCCTTTTTGGGTTTTTGGAGTTGTTGGAGGAAAATCCGTGTTAATGCTTTCACCGGCTCGCTTGCTGCTGAGAGTACACTTTAGTCGTTGAAACTTGGGGCTTTCACCAACTAACTTCAAATTCAAAACAAATGTTAGCTGGTGAAAAGATTTTTACTCGATTTTTTGAAAAGACCTTTTATTGATCGATTTATTATAGGAGATAACAAATTATTCCCTATATTTTGACACTAAATATTAATAAAAATTATATAAATCTTTATTAATGACCATGCTATCACCTAGAAATTAAATGAATGGACTGTGTTATTTAAGGAGATAACATTGGCTTCAACTAATCCTCTGCTAAATTGAAAATTGACTGTAGTTTGTTGTAGTCTGCCTGCTTATTTCAAAAATCAACAACTGAACATGCTCTAACTGCTCGTATGAGGAGCGTATTCTCACACCTACTCCTACTTCTAATCAGTAGGGGAAAACTGATCAAGTTAAATTATATCTCCAATGCAACCAAGAAAGAAATTGATTTATTGGTAACCTCCTTGATATGAAACATAAAAAGAAAGGAAACCGTAGCATGCAAAAATATAATTTGAAAATATGGCAGAACCAACCATCATCTGACAAATATATCTTGAAATTTATGTTGCTAGTAGATTTCAGAAAATCAACTAAAGGGTCATGAAAGACCCAAGGAAATGTCTCTGCATGTTGTTGTTTCAACTATAGATTGAAGTGATGTTGTCTGCCTTTACTGATATCAATGTTGAAAGTAAATTGTTCTTCTTGTGTCGAAGGAAAACGCAAACTCAACTGTTGATCTGAATATTTCTGCTTCCCTTCACCATTTCTCTGCAATCTGATTTCATCATGATGATATGTTGGCTTATCACAGCTAACAATTTCTTCTCCAATAACAATATCTTTGCAGGATATATCAAGACTAAAAAGATCTTCAACAGATTTGTGACAAGCATCAATCACAGCATGCACATACTTGTGATCATCTCTTTGCTGAAAATAAGAACTAGATGGAATTTGAGTAAACAATAAATCTTCACAAACCTTAACATCTCCTTCCTCATCACTGTATTGTTCGAATATAGGAGTATCAAGATAAGATCCTAATGACAGAGATGAAGCTTCTTGAATAACAGGATCAACAATAAAATCATGAAACAAATTTGGAAAAATCTCACCTCGTTCCTCATCATAATTTGAAATCAAATAATCATAAGTAGAAGGAAGATCTTTCTGATGTTCAAGCTGAA
>ML822008.1:57310-72198 GCA_009831015.1 Picea engelmannii | reverse complement strand
AATATTCATTGTTTTGGGTCATGGGCGGTTGAACTTATACTCACACTATCATTTGACATGTGCATTGATATGGGTTATTGTTAGGCCTCCTTCCATCGACTTCTTACATAAGATTATCTCATGGATTGTTTGGTGTTCAACTCACCCATAGTTCAACATTGTGATGAATGTGTTGACTTGGGTATTGTCTTAACTATCTCTTTTCCATTTTTAAACCTTAGCTTGACCCTCCTCCTTTCCCATTTTCATCATTGGTCTAGTTGTTTGGTAGTGAACATAGCTTGATTATGTGGAATTTGTATGTAATTTAAGAAATGGCCTATGCTCCTCATGTTATTTGAGCCTAACTCGATATTTTTATTGGCCACCATTTTGAACATGTCTTAGCCTTTTGATTATATATTTATGTATTTGATTTTTGCCTCGCCACTTTATGAGATATGCTTAGCCTAGCTCTATTGACTATCATTGGTTCATTTCCACGCATACATCCAACCATATTTTGATTTTTTTTTTATCTCATGGGTTGTTGTCTTATCATGGCATTTACCGTGCGAGTGGTTGTGATGCATATTTTGATATGCTACAAAGTTGTGCAATAATCTAGGAGTCATCCCAAGCCCTTTGATGATTTTTATTTATACCTAGCACTCATGCATCCTCTAGGCCAGTTGAATATTTATATACTTGTTCTAACAAGAACTTCATTCGACATGTATTGGTCAGTTTTAAATATAATAAAAATAATATTGTTGTACGTAGGGCCCCTATTTTGATTAGCCATTCATAAACCCTAAAATTTTTGCTTATTGGCCCTCTCTTTCATCAGGTCACACATGATTATATGGCTTTGTTTATGCATTATGCGTTACCCTTTTGAGCCTCACCCTTTACCATTATTCACATACTTTGTCATGCATCCTCTTTGTAGATACCATATCATGCTCTTATGCTCTTCATATACTTGCCATTCATTTCTAGGATTATAGTGATTCACTTTGTCATCTACTAGTGGTAATTCAAAGGTTATTATTATCACACATGGATTATTTTAAATAGCCATATCTATTCATAGGCCCTAATGAGTTTGGCTAATGGCTTTGTTTCGAACTTGAAATTGTTTACAATTTGTATTATAATGTAGGAATAACCTAATGCGTAGTAATGTTACCTAGAAATATTAAATACTTTTCTTAGTTTACATCCCCCCATACACTTGCTAGTCCCAAATTTACCTTTTTAAACCCTCAATAGTCTTGGAAAAATCCAAATGAATGCATTAATTTGTAGTATGCCTTACATCAACATGATCCATTTAAAATACCAATTACTTGAAAGATATTTTATGGTTGATAGAAGGATTTATTTGCATTTTATTATTATTATTTTAGATGAGCTTATGGAGCCATGTTTCACACAACCCTAGTAGAGGACAAGGGAATGGACCTAAAGATGTGTGGCAACATGGAAGAAGAAAAATGATCCAATTTTCAATTCATCTTGATATAGATTCAGATGAGTTTCCACAATTAGCATGGACTTGACATTTGTAATTCACAAGGGRATGGACCTAAAGATGTGTGGCAACGTGGAAGAAGAAAAAGGATCCAATTTTCAATTCATCTTGATATAGATTCAGATGAGTTTCCACAATTAGCATGGACTTGACATTTGTAATTCACAGATCCTAATGTACAACCACCTATCTTACCTTTTCCACTTGACTTGCAACATCATTTGATCATTTCCAAACTTAACCATGTTATCTTGCTTGCTAATGATGGATGGGCACAATACTCCAATCCTACTTTTATGGTACCATAGGTTGAGGGTTCCTAATCCTGAACCTAATAAACCAAAATATTTTGAAGTTGCTTCTTTCAATTCAAACTCCTCAACTTCACCAACCCTTATTGAGATGGTGAATACCCCATTTATGAGCCTCCATTTATAAACAAAGGAAAAAAAAAGTAAATACACAAACACCACACATCCATCCTTAGTATCCTCCCCGAGACTCTTTTGTAACCCTTGATATTATTCAATTCACTGACATACTTGCTACTATCAAGTGTGTTTCTATCCTGCCTCACTATGGCCAAGTTTCATTTTTCATTCCACTTTTCATATCTAGTATAAGAATGATCATCTCTTTTGAAGACATGCAACCAAAGTTTTCTACTCTCATGCAACCTACCACACACCCATCCTCATCCTCTCGTTCTATCCCTTTCACACTGTAGTCACCTTTGTGACTTATTTGAGTATGTATATGTATTTATAGATAGTGGATAGACTGATATGGTGGAACTTTACTTTTTTTTTTGGTTCATGGATATATATTTTTGGATATAAGTGTAGATTTCAACCTTGTACAATATTCACTGCAAACACATTTTCAGTAAAAGAACAGAAAATATACAATGGCAAATACAAACATTACACAAAGATTTTTCCCCTAGAAACCCTAACTGAGAAAACCAACATATTCTATATTCATTCATAGTGATGCATTGTTTACAATACAATATACATAGGAGCAATATACATAGGAGCCAGTGGCATCCAAAACCCTAACCCATTGAACTGAATTAGTCCACAACTCTAATTCCTTAACTGGAAATAGAAAACCATTGGCAAAAACCATGTGCCGAAAAACCACCTAAATATGTGACACGTTTCTCGAGGCAGATTTTTTTTTTTTTTTCCAGGGGTGTTGCCCCCGAACCCCCCATGCATGCCCGGTACAAACGCTCAAACACTACTACTCGTGCAAAAAATATAACACATACCCAACAATAAAAATATCCATGATAATTTTTTTAGTACATATTTTTTCAATAATATATGACTAACAACACCATGTTTATTTTAAAAAATGATCTATACTTGCACATTTCACTTATTATTTCATTTACATAATCATTGTGTTCACGAATGACAGGCATAAATTGTGTTCATGAATGAGAGGCATAAGGGAGGACAGGTGAGGTACAAGGATATTTTATGGGAGTTATATGGAGTGATAATGAGGGAGACATAAGTTGTTTGTACAAGCCATGGGATTCATCCCCCATGTGGGCTTAAAGTTTAGTTAGGAGACGAGATCCCTCCTTTGTTTGTCATGTCTAAACCTTATGTTATCATTTCATTCTTGAGGCACTTTATTTATAAAGTGACCTTATTCCTTAAAATCTCATGTCACTGTATTGTATTATTTTATGATATTTATTGAATACCAATTGATTTTCCTAAGATTTAAAAGGATATGGAAGCCGAAGGCAAAGGGACCCAAATTAGATTCTGATAGAGGTATGTTAAGGACTAAATTTTTCTTTTTGTTATTTCTTTCTGTTTCATCCAGGGTTTTTCTAAAGTTTAAATAACAATTTTTTGATATCATAGCGTCCTTCAAGGGTGTCACAGAAATAAGGGTTTAAGTCCATATATTTTTTTCTTTACATATACATTGTCCTTTTATATCTTTTATTGGTGATTAGTTGATTGGATTTAAACGAGACACTAACTTGCAAACAATTTTGCAAATACATACAATGACCAAAGCACTTCCATCGAGTGTCCTGAACTCAAAAGTCCAGGTTTTTTCCTTTATTTTGTTTGAATTTTTTGTTTCGTCTTTATATGGTCCCTGAAAACATGGGGGGTGAATTTTGGGAAATCTTGGTCCAAGATTTCAAACAAGCTTGAACGATGGTATGTTTTGTCTAAGGACATATTATATGGAACAATACTATTCATTCAATGAGATTATTTTGGTCATTTTTGTTGTATTTTTTCGCATTTTCTTGTACTCGATTGTAATTTTTCATCCTCTTTTATTTTCTTTATTATATAAAACTTAAACATAGAGGTGAACTCTAGGAAGTCTTGGTTCAAGATTTCGCAAAAGCTTGAAAGATGACATAATATTTTGTCTAAGGACATATGGTATGGAACGCTATTATAATTCAATAAGTCAATTCTAATTAGTTTTTTGTATGTTTGCACATTTTCTTGCGTTTGATTGTATTTTTTTTGGCCTCTTTCATTTTCTTTATTATGCAAAAGACTTAGAAAATTACATATTCTAAAAAAAACATCTTTAAAGTTTATGTTTTTATTACTCTATTTTTTGCAGTTATCTTCTCTATACTTTTTTTAGTGATTATGTTCATCTTCTTATTAGCCACTTTTTCATTTCAGACTTACTCATTTCTTATAGAGGGTTTCATATTTCCTTAATCTCTTTAATAACAACATTAAATTCAAAAACATGCAAAAAAATAATAATATAATACTAAAAAATCCTAAAAATTGTATAACTTTAAAATGCATGGTGAGGGCTAGCCATTCACCCCTATTGATCTTGTGAGATCACTAAAAGGAAGACAAAAGGAATAGATCTATAAATTAGGGGCTATAAACACTTGGGTGAGCCTTCCCATCTCCCTCCAACTTAAATTCACAGAGCATTTGAAATTTCGATTGCATGATCACCATTTGCACAATCAACAACATTGACTAATATAATCAATTTAGTGTTCAATATTTTTGCAACTAGAATCCAAACGATGAGTGACATGTCTACCATCTACTAATTCACCCCAATATAATGATTTCAACTCAAGAGAATGTTGCTAAAGAAGCACAAATCAGAGTGGAAGCATACCAAGCATGGTTGAATCAACCACCTATTCAATTCCCACTACTTCCTAAGTAACCAATCTGAAACATCTATAGTAGCATTAATTCTTCACATTTTGGGGATGAAAACAATGATACACAGGTTGGTATGGGTGATTTTTTATGGGATACCCATGCCATGGAGGGAATGTTTTTAAATGCATTCCAACAAGATGAACTAGGGCATGATGCTCATATTGTTGATATCTTCTTCAAAATCCTAAAATTTGCTTCCACAACCCCTCTCTTCAAACATGGGTCAAGGTCTACCTAACTAGGGACAAAAATTGTACTGTACAACATGAAAGTAACATATGGTATGTCGGACACATGTTTCTTGCACTATTGAGGTAGCTTATAACCATTAAGTCCCCAATATTTTAATGAATATTTTCACACAATTAGCAATGAAAATGATTTTTTGTGTGCTTAATTAGATATTGTACATTTATATTTCCCACTAATTGCAGGTTATTCAACTATAAGGTACTTCTGAATGATAATGTTCTCCTTGGCAGTTGCAAAGAGGAAAATCAATTGATGAAAAGGTTGGGTGTTAAGTACATATCATATCATGCTTGTCTGAATGATTGCATTCTTTATAGATAAAAATATGTGGACAAAGAGATATTTCAAGAATGTGGGATTGACATGTACTAAAAATTAAAAAATGGTAAGGAACATGGTCCTTCTCATAAGATATCGAGGCATTGTTGATAGTGCTAAATGGCCTTGTGCAATCAATATCGATTCTCCCCAATGAAAGGTCCCAATTAGACCTTACACTATTTGAACTAGGGAATCCATTTGATTTATGGCCTAACAACTTTCAAATGGTTTTGTGTTACTTTATTAGTTGTGGCCCAGTCCATTGTTTAGGTTTTTTGGAAATGTAATAAATGAGATGTGACTAATCTAATATGAAAAGTACATAATGATGCATAATGATAAACTAACAAAACCAATGAGGTAAACATAGCACCAAATATCTCACTACTTTATACCTTTAGTAAAAGGTTACTAAGAAAAGAAAAAAATAATTTAAATAACTAGTTGCATCAAAGAAAAGTATTGTAATGAACAACTGACTATGGAATTATGCTTAAGGCTATAGAAAAAACAAAAACAAAGAAATGCAAATCCCTCATACATGAGAAAAGTCTGCATTGTAAAAGCAAATGCTTACACCATTACAAAACTCGGTAAGTTATCATAAATAGCTCTACAAATCACACATTTGAGAATATAAGTCTATCTCAAAATGATTTGGCTTACAGTGGCTTCTCATTCATTAACTTTATAAAAAATATTAGAAAATTGTTGAAGCAAAAGCCTAGCTTCTCCTCATTAACACTTCATAGAAAAGTCTACAAATATGCAAAGCCAAAAAACTTTTATCTAATGGGTTTATTTTATGTATACAAGAGAGGGAGAGGGAGGTTAATCGTTTTGATTTTCTCCATTTGTCTATCTGGTTTCCTTTTTGGTTGTTTGGTTACTTCGTTCAACTACCTCTTCTGCCACCTAGGTTTTTTTTTTTTTTAGTTCTAACTCCTTTGGAAATTTGATTCCCTTGTTGACAAGATGACTTCTCTATTTAGCTATCCTTTTATTTCCACATGGTGGTTCGTTTTTGTTTTTCAATTTGAAATTCTTGTATTTCCATGCCACCTTATGATTTCAATTTCCTTTTACAATTCAAACTTCCTATGCTCCTATGCCACCTGATGGTTTTGATTTCCTTTTCCAGTTCAAACTTCCTTTTCTTTAACTATCCTAGTCTCTTCTTGGTTGTTTGATTATCTTTGTAGCCATTGTAAGTTACCTACATGTTAGTGTACAAAACACATGCCACACTTACAATTTTAGCATTAAGTTAGTAATTCCATTGAACTAAACTCCTTTTTGATATTTCAAGTTAGAGCTATCAATAATTTTCAATCCATTTTTCTAAGTTAAATAACAAGTTTTAAATAACTCATTGGATAGGAGTTGGGAGTTTGAATTTGAGGATTGAGACTAATATCAGAATTGAGACCTGATTTCACACAAGTTTGAACAAGGAGGCCCGATTGGGCGATTGGGGTCGGTCACCACATCGAGACCCCTTATCACTACCTTTAAACAAATGTAGGCCCAATTTTGATGTTGGGCCCAGTCATAAAATCAGGGCATGTGTTTACATAGAGGAGGTCGATTTGTATGTGAGGCCAGATCAAAAAATTGGGGCACTATGTCGCGAACTTTCGTAAAGGAAATCCCTTATCACAATCGAACTTAAACTAGTTCCACACATATGAAGAGTATTAAAGTGGTTTCATACATGTGAAAATGGTTTCACACATGCGAAAAGAGATATGAGAAAGAAAAGGTCTGATTTTGAAGTTAAGGTCGATCACTAAATTGGAACAAGGTTAGGAAATTTAGTGACTAGAGGGCCTGATTTTTTAGGTTGGGGCCAATCAAGGAAAAGTGGCTTTCGAAGGAAGTCATCAAACATAGTTTGAAAAAAATATAAGAAAATAAAATCACATGGAACAAGGTTGAGAGTCCATACATTCTGTATGGTACGAATAGTGATGAAAGGGTTTGATCTGGAAACTAGGGTTGATTTACAAATTGGGGCAAGGAAACAACAACTAAGTGAAAATGAGGCTCGATTTGGACACCAAGGAAAATTGAGAAATCAAGACCTTGTAAAGTTTTTGACTTGATCACATTTGAAAAGAGAATGAAAAGTTCAAAAAGAAGGAAGATATGTTCAACAAAGAGAAAACAAAAAGAACTTGAACAAAAAGAGGGGATAAATTTAAAGAATTGAAGGAGATGAATGGGGAGCTTGATTTGGATATTGGGGTTGATCCAAAAATCAAGTCCCCTCTGCACCAAAGTAGTGGAAGAAGGTCCCAATTTTGAAATCAGTGTTGATTGCTAAATAAGGTGGATCGAGGAATTAGGGTGAAAGAAAGTTTCAAACAAAGAAGAAACAAAAGTTCAAACAAAAAAAAATGTGAAAGGAGAGCTTGATTCAGAAATCAAGGTGATGTTGAAGTAATCAAAGTGGAAAGAGGGCACGATTGAGAATCATGGACGATACAAGTTTGAACAAAAGAATATTAAGGAATGGAAAACTTGATAAAGGGAAGAAACAAAGACTCAATGAGGAAGAAAACTCAAGAAAATAATAAAGTAAACCCAAAAAAGTGAAACCTAAATTCCTATTTAGATTAAACATCTAAAAGAATGAATCAATGCAACAAGTCAATGAGAAATCCAAATCAATGTATAGTGCAAAAGAAAGAGGCATACCTAGACCAATGAAAAATTAAGGTAGGGCCCCAAGTTTTTCTAAAAAATTATGGAGTTGTTGTAGGAACATTAAGCAGATGCTTATAATCCCAAGGATTCAAAGGATTTCTCATTGCAAATAATTAGTCATGTTGTAGGGGTGGCACTCCTCACACAAAAGTGAACTAGGAATTATGCAAATCCTATTGGATTCAATAGCCATGAAGCATTTAGAGGATACATGTCGATAAATTCAAGGATGAAGTAGAGACAAGGAGAGAATTAACCCACATTCCCTCCTAAATACCAACTATTATGTTAAACCAATGGCAATGATAAATAACAATAGCTCGCCATGGTTGTCCATGAAGAATGACCATCTTATGTTGGCTCTTATAGTTCATGGTATAAAGTAACTGAAAAGAATGGATGCGTACCTCTAACCATTGATCAATTCAAACTGAAGCAATTATGGAAAGGGACATAGGTATATGATATATTAAGACCCATCTTGATGGGGAGTCCGTGTTACATTCTATGGCATATGTGCGTAAAAAATGCACGATTATCTAGGGTTAGGAGTTTTCTCTAGTAAGCATGTTCAATGATTTATTTATATTCATAATGTTATTTGGCATACTTAGTTTGGTGCAATTATATTTTTTTGGCACTAACAGGTTCTACATACAATAACGTTGCAAGTCTTTTAATAAAAGGGCACCATGGATGTAAATGTTGTTAACCTTTTCTATAGGCTAGATGGTTTGAAGAACTAGGAAAGTTGTTGTACGACTAGTTGAGGGTATTCCTCCCAAATGACCACCATTATAGAAGAGAATGATTTGATTTCAATGGTAAACCAAAGAGAATCTGGAGACTTGAAATAATGACACCGACAAACTATCTTAGGACATATGAAATATAGAGGGAGAATAAAATTGCATAATGTTTGATTCAACTAGGGAACTTTTTTTAATAATCTTGAAATTTCTGAAACCTATGTTGAGAAAATTACCTATGGGATGAAAAAAAAATTTCTATTTTATGATCTTTTGCATTGGAAGCATCTTAAGATTTCCCATTTGTTATATCCTATGCACATATTAAAAAAAATAAAAATAAAAAAACTTATTTATGGAGGCACATATCATTAAAAATGGTGACACATTAGGTGTTAGGAGAGATCTTATTTCTTTGAATAATAAAAAGAAACAATAGCCAATAAAATGACATAGAGGAGAGGCCAATCCCTCTTGGTATTTTAAGGAAGGTGATGTCCCATTGATTTTGAGGAAATATGATTTATCTCTAGCAAAAGATGATATATTGGGTGCGAACGTGCCTTCTGTATATGAGTTGACTCTTCGATGCTGCTCCACTATATAAACAAATGTGTTGCAGTTAAAATCGCATCACCATTTGAACCTTCTAAAGGTATGCATATTGATTACATGCTTATTTTTATGCAGTGTAGGTTATATGCTATGCATTCACAATTTTATGCCAATTAATTTTGTATGTTTTTATTTTGTAGTGTCATTATCCTTTTCTTGTGCCTGGTTGTGTGAACCATGAATTCCCTTAGGACTTGCAATGCACCATATCTAAATTATTTGTATTTGTATGTTGGATTACATTGAAGGAGATTCACATGGGTAACATTCTATGGTGGAAATGAAAGATAGATGATATTGTTTGTATGTTTCAGAATGAACTACCCATGAGTTTTATAGACTTATGGATCCATATTCTAATTCACCTCGCTGATGAGGTGAATTAGTTGGGGTGACCACATGTTGTTGGATGTTCTTCTTGGAGAGGTACATGAAAAAGTTGAAGGCCTTTGTTCAACAAAGGGTAAATATGAGGTGTTCTATTATACTAGTGAGTACATCAATCAAATAGAAGACACACTAAGAGGAGGGGTTTAAGACGACCATCGAAATGAGGGAAAAAGGGAAGGGAAGATACTCCAAACCCAAAAAAAGTCACATGATAAAGAGTAAGTCACTTGCATTTTGTCAATTTTCTATAGGTTAACAGTTTAAATTGAAATTGATAATATGTACTCGATCCCATACTATTTGTTTTGATTAAATTCATGAATTGATCTAGGTGGATATAGGTGGCCACCCACCTATTCCACTTGCTTGAAAAATAGTTTTCCACCTTGGCAGTTTTTCGGTAGTTGTTTGGGTTCCAAACTTTTGGGGCCATTTTGAGGCCCTAAATGATGTTTTTTGGGGATTTGGGCCCCATAGACAATATAAAGAACTAGCCCGAGCCAGTAAAAAATCGTTCTTCTCGGTTAGACCTTTACAATGGTGTATCGAGCACCCCAAACATAGATTATATGCAAAATTTATGCCCCTGGGAAGTTGATGTATCAACTACCCCCATCGGGGCCCGCAAACCTTTTGGATTTTCATATTCCGGGGTTAGGGTTTTGGATTTTAGTTATGTTAAAAAGGCCTTTTGAGCCTCATTGTAACAATAATATTCTTTCTAATGCGAGTAGCCGCCACATCTCTTCTCAGATATAAGCCACCACCATTCTAGCGAGTCTTTCACTTTATATTTTTCATAGTCTTTGTACATTTTCACTCATTAATAGAAATTATGTATTATTTTATCTATGTGTTTATGGTTGCATCTCTGATAAATTTTTGTTATATTATTGGATATCTGAGACATCTCTTTACATTTATTTATTATATCTCCTCTCTCATTTCATGCCGAAAATAATCTGGATCAGTGGTATTAGAGCAGGCTGCTCTTGATCATTTTTTCTTTCCAGTGCATGTCCTCGACGAGGTCTGAGTATAACAAGTTGGGTCTAGAGATCATCTCTTTTGAGGATAATCACTCTCTCACACCCAAGAAACCATCAATGGAAGAATAAAAGAAAAATGACAGAGCAGATGACTCTATCAATCTGTTGCTTGAGCAAGCTCTCATGCGACAGAGGGACGAAATGATAGAGAATTTTTCCAACATCCTTCAATGTCTGCCGATAACAAGAGGCATGCATTCATCAAGCGTTCACTTTGGAGGCACCTCACCTTTCAAGGTACATGTTAATTTTGATATTCCCATATTTGAAGGACATATAGATGCAGATGCCCTAGAAAAATGGTTAAATCTGCTAGAAGCTTATTTCTATGATCATAATTTCTCCGATAGGGAAAAGATCACCTTCGCACTCCTTAAGGCTCTCCCCCATGTCAAACATTGGTGGGAAAATTACTGGGAGAAAAGTTCCACAGAGGAGTCTATAATATATGGGGCTGAGCCCACTTGAGGATTTTTTTGTGGATGCGGTAAAGGAATATTATTACCCTGTTGGAAACTACGAGGACCGATACATGAGATGGACCACACTGCAGCAAGAGGGGACAAGTAGTACCGGAGTTCACCAATACCTTCCATACCTTGCGCACCAAACTAGGTATCAAGGACTCCGAGCGACATTTGGTTTTGAAATAACGCGGGGCTCTACACAGATACATACAAAATGAAATGGATTTTCTAGATATATCATCACTCGATGTTGCTTATCAATATGTTGTTAAAATCGAGTAGGAATTTAGGCACCAGAACAAGTGGGATTTTGGGTCTACAAATCTGCAACAACAAAAGTATGATAAAGACGACCCTAACAAACAGCCTCCCGAAAAAAAGTTCAAGCCACAGGAAAAGAAGGGTCACAAAAAGATGGAGAAAGACACTGGAAAATGGTGTGATTTCCACAAAATCCCCTGGCACAACACTGATGAATGTTGCTCAAAATAGTCATCGGTGTCTGAGATCAAAGACAAGGAGCTGAACCCTGATTCAAAATATGATTAAGAAAATGTTGATAGAAGACATACCATCGACGTAGATCCCACTGCTATTTTCGTGACCACAGTAATTCAACCAGAAGAACCAACAGATCCTGAAGAGGGGGAGTGCCTTTTTCATTAACATATGTGGGTGAAGGGGACTCCACTGCATTTTATTTTTGATAGCAGAATCCATAAGAACCTCATCTCAGTAGAGGTTGTCAAATAGTTGGGATTGTCGACAACACCACACCTGTAACCATACAACATCGGGTGGCTTTGCCAGAGATGAGATCTCTGTGTCAGCCAACAGTGTCAATTTTCATATGACATCCAACCCTTCAAGGATGATGTATTATGTGATTTTCCCCCAATGGATKTCAGTGATGTTCTCTTGGGCCAACCATATATGTGGAAGAKCCATGTTGTTTATGAGTATCGACCCCATAGTGTCATTATTACTTTGGGGGGTAATCTCTACAAAATATCAGAGGTAGTTCAGACTACYGTCACACCTAAATAGTGCCGCAACTCATACTACAAAATTCATCTTCTTCACAATCTGTTCAAAAGGTGAACAGAAGGACATTGCAACCACTACAACCTCGTCCCATGCACCTTCTATCCAACAGAAGCAAGTCGACAAGGTTGYAGCAAAGCGCAAGGATTCCTTTTGCACACATTCRTATCATGTATCCAAATTGGTTAAAARGGTCCAACCCTTCCAACCACRGGTTCGTGACAACCTTCAACAAGCTAAGAAACACAACTTCTCCAGCAAGGCAAGCAACACACCAAGATTCGGATTTAGCAAACGCTYCCCCCCCTCCCCCAGGAACTCAACACAATGRCGACCATTGCTTCCCAAGGAAGGAGGATTGACCCAGGTGGATATCGGTGGCCACCCACCTATTCCACTAGCTTGAAAAATAGTTTTCCACCTTGGTAGTTTTTTGACAGTTTTTTGGGTTCCAAACTTCCGGGGCCGTTTTGAAGCCCTAAACGACGTTTTTTGGGGATTTGGGGCCTGGGAGACTACCAAAGGAACTAGGTTGGTCTAGTAAAAAAATTTTCTTCTCGGTTAGACATTTCCAACGATGTATTGAGCGCCCCAAACGAAGATCATATGCAAAAGTTACGCCCTCGAGAATTTGACGTATCAACTACCCCCATCGGGGCCCACAAACCTTTTGGATTTTCATCTTCCAGGGTTATGGTTTTGGATTTTACTTATGTTAAAAAGGCCTTTGGAGCCTCATTGTAACAATCATGTTCTTGTGAATGCGAGTAGCCATCACATCTCTTCTCAGAGATAAGCTGCCACCATTTTAGCGAGTCTTTCACTCTTTATTTTTTATAGTCTTTGTACATTTTTCGCTCATTAATAGAAATTGTGTAATACTGTATATCTGTGTTTATGGTTGCATCTATGATATATTTGTGTTATATTATTGGATATATGATACATATCTGTACATTTCTTTATTATATCTTTGCTCTCATTTTGTGCCGAAAATAATCCGGATCATGAATACATCATCGAATTCAAAAATTGATTCCATAAATAAATTTGTTCTTTAAAATGTGGAGGCACTATGAAGAGAAGATTGAGACAATTACAATAAATAATTCAGATGGTTGAATGGTGGAAATATGCCTTATCATGATAATTTAAAACAAATACCAATGATCCGTCCAAACAATTGGGTGGATGGTCATATCAAAGATAAATGTGGTACATTTAATCATTACTGACATTGTGAAGAGGTTACATTAAACATAGGGATATGATGCAATAGTTATGTATAATATATCTATGTCATTGTTTTTTTTTCACATTTTTATTGGTGCATTTGTTCCCATATATATGGTAATATAGACATTGTTTTCACATTGAGGATGATGATGGACGTATCACACTTGAATATGGAGTGGAGGTCGAGTTTAACCAATCTAGTTGTGCTAGTCACCCTGATCAAAACCTAATAGAGGGGAATTTAGATTACGTTAGAAAGATACAAGAGATCATGCAAGTGGACTTATCATCTATCCAACATGTTAGTTTTAGGTGCAAGTGGTGGGATACCTTCGACCAAAGTAAGGTAAAGGAAGATACTAGTAGCGGAATAATATGTATTAACTCCAAAAATATGTGGGATGAAAAAATGAGCCATATATTTTCCTAAAACATTACAATCAAGCATTTTTTTTGCTTGAATGTGTTGGATTGAGATTGGTGATTTGTACTAAGACACGATCCAAGATTAAAACATGTTTTTGAGATTGTCAATTTGTTATCATGCCAAATGAGGAAGATAATCACAGTGATGACAATGAAGAGTGATATGTATATGTTTTATTTCAATATTTATGTTAACATTGATGTGAATATAGCAGAAAATTTGAGAGTTTTCCACTAAGATTATCTAAATATTCCCTTAAGATTTCCTTAAGAAAATGGATAAAAAATGATTCTTTTTTATCGTTAGTTGTTTTAAAACAACTTATTTTTTCAAATTAATTGAATTTTTTAATATTTTTTGTTAATGATTCTTTTAGTAATTAAATTATTGGTGATTATATGCATTTTAAAAAAATTGTATTTTTTATATTTTAAGAATCTTAAAAAAAAAAAAAAAATCTTTTATGAGTACAAGTCATTTAAGAAATTTTTCATAAGCCAAAATTTGCTTATTTTTATGTACTTTAAGTTTTTTGTGTGTCTTTGAAGATAAACACAAGGAATATAAACACATTTAAAAATGATGTTTTTTTAACAATGGTTTGTTGTAATGTTTGGTTTTAATAATGGTCAATTTTTTAATAATGGTTTGAAGTTTGTTGTAATTTTCATTAGATCTTCATGAGGAACTACATATAGAGACAAATTTTTAATAATGGTTTGCAGTTTGTTGTAATGTTCATTAGATCTTTATGAGGAACTACATATAGAGATTGTTTATTATTGTTTTTTTTAATTAGAGGTTCAAACTTTGCAATTGCTTTGGTCTAAGTCTTTTGGACAATCTTGATATGATGTGGAAACTACTGCATGTAGGGTCATACCTTACAATGGATCCAGGGTTCTCATGT
>ML822008.1:39539-51432 GCA_009831015.1 Picea engelmannii | reverse complement strand
AGGAGGGTGGAAATTGCCAATTCACCTATAGGTCTAAACCCTACATATAGAACCTAAATCTAAGATCATCATCAATATGATAAAAAATTGAAGAAAAGAGAATTGATCATCATCAATTCATACTCCTAATATCATTGTGAAAGTTGTGGATACAAGGTGACTAAGGTTGTTGTAGATACTGGTCGACTATTCTATCATGAGCGCAAATTAGTTAGTATTCATGTTATTTATGTAAATGTTATTATAATGAAATTTATTATTGGTACAAAATTTATAATTATAATTTTATAATACCTAATACTTTTGTTTATCTAATTATATTAGACTTTATGTTATGTTACAATACCACTTGTAACTTATTACTATATTTAAAATTATTTTGATAATGTATGTTATGTTATATTTATAGGCTAACGTATAAATTGTAAGGTAATTTATCAATAGATTACTTATTATTATTAAAGTAATGTTATTTATTATTAGACTTAAAGAATGCTAACTTATTACCTGGTCGATTGATTTATTTATTTAATAAGAATAGTTATTTTTTGTACTAGAAAGGTGCTACAACTTCGTTGGTTATCATAATAATACAAAAAAGAGAAATATCTCACAATCTATTGGTAAGAAAAAGTCCAAAATCTTGTAGACTAACTATAATAAAGACAATACTATCCTTTGCAAAAGATGTCCCACAAATTCTACTAGTATAGAGCCTAAAAGAGACACCTATAAAAGGACCAACTTTTAAAAACATGAAAAAACCTTAAATTATTTAAATACATGCTTATTGGAAGCTTCTTCTTGTTCCATTGGAGAAGGTTGGGGGTCATAGTACATGCCATCATGATATCTATATATTTGGGCATTTAATAAATTGTCTCCTCCTTAATGTTCTCCTTGTCTTCTAAACCAATGGTCGTTTTTTAGTTGGATGTCGTTGAATGAGGGTCCCTGGTAAAAAATGATACCTTACAACACAAAGCACTATGTTCAACCTTTAAATCATTTGTTTTCTTCTTTTGTTGGAGAAAAGTTTCCTTTATTACTGCCCATCCCATTATTAAGATTTTCCTCTTAGTTGTGAATTTTTCCTGTTTATGTAAATATGGATGTCCTATTGTCTGTAATTAGGGCCTCTTGACATTAAACAACACAACAAATATCAACAACCTCAAAAATGTGGCATTGGCCTAGGTGGTGTTGGCTCACTATACTATCCAATGTGCATTGAAAATTCCCCAAAATTCTCCAATTCTAGATTTTTATGCTAAATTCCACTACCAACACTAAACACCACCCTTGCACCATCAAATTATCACCATAGGACACAAAGAAACAAAATCTAATTAAAGAATTGTCTCTAAGATTCCTTTCAACTGCTATCAAAATTGAAAGACACCTCCAAGAATTTACAAGGAATGGGATAAGGTACTCGAAGAGATAAACCTAAGCTAAGTTACGACAAACCCAAGCTATGGAATGTGAATTTACCTCAACAACTAACCTCCTCAATATACCCAAGCCATGATCAATCTCTTCTACACTATGTACCTCGAAGGTTTCTTCAAGGGAGAACAGGGAAATGCAGGTGATCATCCAACCATCTAGACCAACTTTCTCCATTATCCCACCTTCACCCAACATCAAATTAAAACCAAATTGAAAGATTTGATCCCTTATTTACAATTGAAGTGTGTGGAAGTATAGTTATTGTGGTGAACCTCCACTTCTTTCCTCCCTTAATAAATTTGAGTTTGCCACTTAGGTGTCATGCAACACTTTGGAAAATTCATAAATAATTGATTAAGGAATTGGGGAGATGGAAGCCCCACCTTTCCCCCCCGAATGTTCCACATTCTAAGTGGAAATATTCATTGGCCAAGTGATAATCCTGTTGATTCCTTTCTCTTAGGATGCAAAAAAACTCTATTAATGAAAAGCGATGAACCTCTTCCTAGATTCGTCGTTCAATGAACCTTGCTAGATTTCCATTAGGTGAAGTGGAGCATCATGTGAGTTTGATAATTATTGTTGAGTCCTCAATTACAATTAGCTCATTGATACACCTTGGGTTAAGAAGTTTTGAACCTTGTTATAATGCAAGCACCTCAATCTAATTTTTTGTAACTCAACATGTTGTTCCTGAGATTACACTTAAGGCTCAAAGAGTAATGTCAAGGCATCAGGAATGTAAAGGGATGTTTTTTAAAGATGTTTTTTCTTCTAACAATTGCATGAGCATAAATCCTCAAATGAAAATAATGGCAGAACATAACAGAGGTCGTCTTTTGTCGTTTGCGTTGATTTATAAAATCAAATGATATGAGAGAAAATTACAGAACTATTAAAAGAATTGATGCATCAATACACGATGAATCTTAACTTGTCCAAAGTAGAAGAAAATATAGAATGCACCCTTGAAAGGATATAAGATACAATTATCCAAATAGCTTACAGGTCTTATATTTACTCACAACAAACACAGAGGAAAAACTGCTTGCTTATCAAACATTTGTTTTAACTGTGACTACATTAGTAGTAATACTAAATTGATATCACTCACTCATCAAGGAATGACATAAATAAATGCTAGAATAATGAAATACAGGAGAGACACATAACTCAAACTGCGCAAAGTTTGGAATCTCAGTATGCACTTGTATTAATTCTCACAGAAGGAGATTTTATTAGTTACATTTGGCAAGCAGCAGCCTCTGTTTAATATTTGAAATATGTATCTATACAAAATATTCTCAACCCTAAGCGGTTGGAATTCTCTTTATTTCTAAAATAGTACAAATTACAAAATGTGAAATTTGAAACACTTCACTTGCAAATTTTTGTCTCTTTGCCTGCTGGCAGAGACGTTTCTTCTTCGCGTACTCCAGCTCAGAAAATAACTGTTTTCTGATCATGACCTGTGCATCATTTGTTCCCAGATGTGTTGTCTTTCCCTTGCTCGATGCACTAAACGCATCTGCCCACAAGTGCACCACCAGCTTGGAGGGATCTGTTGCATCATTTGCCTCAAAGGTATAAAAATTCCTTTCTATATGGGGCAGTTTATCTTCCACCCTCCTAGCTTCTAGAGATAGATATTGTAGTCTTAAGCTAGGGTTGACTGCCCATTTTTTTTTCCATATCAATCTTTCCCAAGGCTTCAGAGATATTATCTCTTCCCACGTACAATGACTCTTTGTCAAGAGCATAGAATGCTTCTTCACAAGCCTTTTTCACCTCCCTAGCCAATATTTTACCTTCAACTATATTAGCCTCCTAGGTATTAAGTACTATATCTCCTCGGGTTTGTTCTGAGAGGGACAATCTGGTGACCCTGACAACTTACTCCTTTGCTATTTAAAGGACAACTTCCTGGAACGTAACTCTAGTTGCAGTGGCCTCCTTCTCTTTTATGAAAATATTATCTAAAGAGTGTTCTGCCAATCGATAATAGTCTTGAATGCCTTCTATTTTAGTCAAAAGGCATCATTGGGTTGATCCTAGCTTCTCGTGTACCTCTAAATATTGGGCTTGGAAAGTTGATATATCCATTGCTGTTTTTTCGGTCAAGCTTATTTTCACCTACAACTGTCTGACCAATTCCCTCCTTGCCTATGAATTTCTCTGCATCTCATCAACGCTGATATTGAGCTACTGAATTTCCTGCCTGTCATGGGCTCTAATCTGCTCAAAGCCTTTAGTCATCTCACTCCTAACTCCCTACTCTAAATTCTTTATTTTGTCCTGCAACTAACTCACCAACAGATCCCTCCACTTCAATTTTCCCTTCAGGTTGCCCACTGAAAACTGGTTTGCAGTGGAAAAGGATCCTAGTGAATCTACCACGTTCGTAGTGAAATTTGTTTCTTCTTGGGCCTGTCCATCATACAATACTCTATGCTTATTGACAGGCACACCCTCCCTCTAATGTATTTCTCTTTTTACTACAACCTTTCTCTTATTGCTGAAGAAAATGCTGGAAGGGGGCATCTATTCTACCAAAATATGCGTGAGATCTTCTATGAATACCACCTCGGCGCTAGGGTTCCCTCTACTGGACTGTATCAGAGTGATAGATTGAATGGGGTTGCTGATCTCAGAGGATGGCTGCTTCTCGGCTGCATCAGTACCTGATTTACCTGGTGTGAATGGTGGTTGTTCTTCTCCCTTTTTTATCGAGGCTTCATCCTGATCTTTAGCTTGATCACTTGCTGGATTTGTCAAGGCGATGTCCTCCACATGAAATGAAAAGTCGGTTTTCTCGAGATGTTCTTAAGCATCCTGTCCCCTGGAGCTCCTTGTTTCTGCACTCTAGGTCTCAATTCTCTATGCAACCAGAGGCGTCAAGGTTTCTCCCTGCAATAATTTGGGAAGGCTATTTATTTTATGCTTCTGGAAGTTATAAAACTCGACCAAATTATCTGGAGCCAGAGATTGAACTCGACTCAAGACCTCTTGATAGGACCTTGCTCCTCAGAATATTTCGTCTTGAGGAGAATCTTCATGTTCATATCTTTTCAAATTGCAAAGGGCCATGTGATTACCTACAACCTTCTACGGATCGTGCTTCTTGATTTCGATATTGACCATCTTGATTTCTTCCAGGGTCATGGCCTCTACTTTCGAATGGCCGAAATCCAGCAGAGAAAACATACCAATATTCATGGGAAAGGCAGGCCATACCCTTTTATGTACTACTTTAATCTCCTTACTAATTCCCACATGCACAGTTTGATGTGCTACTACGTGGCACACCAATCGATATGGTAAAAATTCAGGGAGAGCATGTGGAGGAACCAAACAACCTAAAACTCTAATATAGGATAAATGCTCTTCGATGTACCAGGCTGCTTCTTGCCGAATGTAACTGATAAAATATCCTTTTGTGAGAATTAATACAAGTGCACACTGAGATTCCAACCTTTGTGCAGTTTGATTTATGTGTCTCTCTTGTATTTCATTATTCTAGCATTTCTTTATGTCATTCCTTGACGAGTGAGTGATTGCAATTTAGTATTACTACTACTATAGTCATATTTAAAATAGTTGTTTGATAAGCAAGCAATTTTTCCTTTGTGTTTGTTGTGAGTAAATACAAGACCTGTAAGCTATTTGGATAATTGTATCTTATATCCTTTCAAGGATGCATTCTATATATCTTCTACTTTGGACAAGTTAAGATTCATCATGTATTGATGCCTCAATTTGTTTAATAGTTCTGTAATTTTATCTCATATCATTTGATTTTATAAATCGACTCAAACGACAAAAGACGACCTCTATTCTATTCTACCATTATTTTCATTTGAGGATTTATGCTCATATAAATGTCAGAAGAAAAAGCATATTTAAAAAACATCCCTTTACATTCATGATGCCTTGACATTACTCTTTGAGCCTTAAGTGTAATCTTAGGAACAACATCTTTTTGGCGCCGTTGTTGGGGACGAAGAAATGAAGTTATTTTTCCCTAGGAGAACGACATGGTAAGTTTTTATGTTTGATAGTGAACAAAGATTGAATACATAATAAGGCTAATTTTTATCTTTCACTTGGCGACTCCACTAGAGATAAACTGGCATTCGGTAGAAAGAATACCAGAAAAAACCCAGATGATCAACAAAATATGCCCGTATCTGATCCCAAAAAGTTATTAAAACTAAGGGGATACCTCAGGCAGACCGATGCATCCACAAGTAAGGTTTACCAAGCTAAAACTATGCAAACTAATGTTAAGGTTCCACTTACACAATTAATCTGACAAGAAGATCATTCTCAAAGCCACTTCGGAGATACATCAACTAAGAAGCTTGAGGCTGAAAATATAAACCCCAAGTTTTTTTTACCTGAGATAAAAGCCGAGACCGAGTCAAATCCCCCCTTTACTAGTAAAGGTAAAAGATCCCTTTCGATACCCGCTTTTATTGATATTTCGTCGATCCATGAGGTAAAGGTTTTAGTTCCCCAAAACTCTGAAGATTATATCTCATACCCCGATTCAACTCCCGTTGGTTCTCCTGTGTATATATCCTGTAAGTCCTAAGAACCCAGTCCTCATTTCCCTTTCCCCCCTTTTTCAGATTTCCTGTCTCCTAACGGTTAGTTTCCAGAACCTCCTTCGCCTCATCCTGAGGTAGCTGAAGGGTCACTACAATGTTTTGAAAATCCTCTCTATAAATCCCAAAGTCCATCCCCCCCAACATCAAATGGTTGTTTTTGGAGGAGGTGGCACTGGAGGTGGTGGCAGAGGAGGAGGTGGAGGAGGACCACCACCTTCACCCCCTAGAATTTTTTCTAAAGTGGCAGCCATATACGCTCCCCTAGTCCTTCCCCCTGTCCTTCATGACCTACCTGAAAACTACATGAAAAATTTACCAAAGTTTACAAGAGAGGGAGATTTAACGGCAACAGAGCACATACACTTTTTTGACCAATTCACAGATATCCTTGGCATTGATCATGAGGATGTCTATTCGAGACTTTTAGTGAAAATGTTTGAAGGAAAAGTAAGAACATGGTTTCGGGGACTCCCGATAGGTTCTATAGCCTCTTATGACATGCTAGAAAATTATTTTTTAAGGTAGTGAGGAGAGAAGAAAGATTAGTTATATTATCTGATGGAATTTGGGGCTCTGAGGAAGAAAAAATCTGAGTCAGTCTTAGAATTTACCCAGAGATTCAATAATCTCTATCATAATATTCCAGCAGAGGTTAAACCCTCTCATCCCGCAACCAAAGTGACTTTCGCAGGGGATTTCGAGCCTGACTTTGCCCTACTTTTGAGGGAAAGGAGATCTGTCGACCTTGAAAAAATGCAGGACGATGCCATCGAGATCAAGTAGAACATGATGGAATTGGGTAAAATAAAAGTGAAGACTGAGACAGGAGCCAAAGAAACTAAACACTTCAGAGAGCAAGTTGGCCCCTTTGGATCTAGGAGATCCTCAAAGGATAAAATGAATGATATGGCTAAAATAATCAAAGAATTATCAAACAAAATCTCTAGAATGGAACTAGACCAAGCTAAGCCTGATCCATTTGCCAAGAGAGATTTCAAAAGGAATACTAACCCCCATATCCAACAAAGACAAATAAAAAACGAGGACCAAAAAATCAAAGCCCCGTTTAAAACATAAAACTTCATGCAAAGTGACGACATGCAAGAATATGAGGGGTTAGATGAAGATTTAAACAATATCAATGATGATGACCGAGAACCACACCTAACCAGACAAAATTACGAGAGATATCTAGATCAAGAACCCCTGTTTGAAAGTGAGGAGAGTATAAATAATATGGGAGAGTCAGATTATCAAGGAATCACCGACTCTATAATGGAAGAACTTCAACAGAAATATAATTTAAGGCCTAGAGATAAAAATTCTACAACTAATCCACCGAAGAAGATCTTGTCAAGAAGTAAAAAAAGTGAGTCAGCTCAACCATCCACTGAAACGCAAGCTGCCAAAACGAAAATCGTTGAAACACCGGGTGCCAAAACGAAAATCGTTGAAATGTCAACTGCCAAAACAAAGACTGCAGAAACAAAAGCAACACAGACCAATAGACCAGAAAGAAGAGAAACAAATATCCCAACCAAAGAGGTTGAGAATATGATCAAAAGTTTCAATTTGGAAAATGAAATTAATAAAATTAAGATTCTTGTACCTCTCGTCGAATTAGCAAAAAATCCTATGTATAAAAAACAGATTGCCAAAATGATAACTTTCTCAGATGCAGAAAGTCATGTGAATACTATTAATTTAGAAGATGATAGACCAACTATAATGTTTGGTTCGCATATTGAAAATTCTAAAGACCTTGTCGCTCCTTTTTATATTACGCTGATTGTGCATGATCACCTACTCCATAACTGTATGTTGGATTCTGGAGTCTCACATAACTTAATGCCCAAAGTTATTATGGAAAAATTGGGTCTTGAGGTTACTAGACCGTACTGAGATTTGTATTCTTTTGATTTAGGAAAAGTAAATGTCTTGGTATGATTAAATATTTGGTGGTTAATCTTGCACAAATTCCTGTGAAAAGCATTCTCATGGATGTAGTCGTTGTCGATGTTCCTGCGAAGTATGGTATGTTGTTATCCAGGTCTTGGGGTGCCAAACTTGGAGGATTACTTCAATAGGATATGATGTATACTACAATCCCAATTTTCGGTGGAGAGATCACCCGTCTATACAGAGAAACCACGTTGGCGTATAATGTGTTAGCACCATGATTTTCATTTCTAAGATTATAGGTTTGTCAAAAAATTTCAAAGTCATGCATATTAACACCCATATTGTTTTTATGACTGGAATCATCTAACATATCCAAGGTTCAGTTTCAAAAGGAATCTTATAATTTATTTGTTCCATTTCCATTTGAAACTGTACACTGCAAAAATTTATGTGCGCTACACAGAGAATTTTGTCATGTAGTGGATTTATGTCGCGCAATGGATTTCATCGCGCAGTGGGTTTTCGTGCATAGGATGTTGTTGCGCAGTGGATTTCATCGTGCAATGGATTTCGTCGTGCACTGGATGTTGTTGCGCATAGGATGTTGTCGCGCATAGGATTCTGTTGCACATAGGATTTTGTTGCACAGAGGATGTCATCACACAGTGGATTTTCCTGCATACAGACTACAGGTCGCATTGCACAAATGAATGGTTTAGTGGCCAACTTCAATATCACTTTCTGACCAAATGGATAGGAATTTTGAAAAACCCCAAGAAATTTTTGTTTAGGACAAACCAAATAATAAAAACCTCTCTCATATTTGAAAAATATGTCACGGATTGGGATATTCGAAGGAATCTTTGAGCCCTACTTTTCAGTTTTCATGATTTACTATCCGAGACATGTTTTTGTGACACGTATTCCAGCCATATGGAGATCCATTTCAAGAAACTGAGAGAGTTTCTTATTTACAACGAGTGTAACACCTTGTTTCCCCCAGCTTGTAAATATAACTGGACCGTCCAAGAACTATGGCGAACTCATAAATGTGAATAACATTATGAATTTATATTGCAGGACTGTTGAGAGGGGATGTGCAGAAAAAGAGACCACGATGATGGTGGAAGGCACCTGAAAAGGTGGCGTTAACTTCCACCGAGAATTAATACCGTATTTGGACTCCACCGGCCCGGAGAACCAAAAGCGGCTCGCTGGCCCTGAATTAAATGTCTCGCAGGCTGGTAGGTATATGGTTTAATGAGGGATGGGAGGTGAACCTCCCATCCGTAGAGCCATCAGACATGAGCAGCATGAGGGTAATCACGCCACACACAACCTCGCAAGAGGATAAGGCGTGGGGTAGAAGCGATTGGGGGCGGACGCGAGGGGAGAACTCTAGCATTACACAGAGTGAGTGATAGCAGAGAGGAAGGATTGCAACCTTCGCTCCTGGTCACTGGAAAACAGGGACGCAGTCTCACAGCATCATGGTCTCAGCTCGGGGGTGGCTAGTGGTAAATCCGTTGGGAGTCTCTAAGCCTATGGTTGGGTGGAAACAAGCACCCCTCTTAGTAGTTGCACTCACTTCTGGTGTTATTTTATGATAAGTTTTTTACATCTTGCATCTTGACATTCATATGCTAACATATATGCTCACAAACTGTGAAATTGTGAACGATTATAGTGACTGTCTGTGCAGTGTTTTGATAAGAAATGGTAGATGCATGCTTATAACAGAAAACCCACGCATGGCTTATGTTGATAAATGAATTTAATTATGCGTAAGTTGAACTAAGTCAGAATTCCAGTCCATTCTCGGGAATTTGTTTCCCCTTATCTATCTCCAGGAATGCCCCATAATAGATCTCTTCACAAAGATACCCTCCTTGGAAAGGTTTACCAAAAACCTGGAAAAAGGACTTGAATGCGTAAGTCTTAACAACCCTGTGCGAGGAGGAATGACCCCCTTAAAATCCTGAAGTAACAGCGTAGGGATAATTATCGATCGACGGACGAGGTCCCGTTGGAAGATCTGTGGTCATTCACGATCGTTAGATTGACGAAAGAAAGAAGGGCATTACGTGCCTTTCTCCTTTTCCTCTATCTTTGTGAATAGCGAGGAAATCGAGACCGTAGATCCCCAAGGTCTGTGGGAGTATCTGGACCGTTGGTTTTTCCACGTCCAGAGAGTAGTGGGAGAGTGAGCAACATGGGATAGATCTGAGCCATCAGATCTTAGCTAGAAAACGCGATAGCCGTTGGATCTGTTAGGAGATGCACGAGGGTTTAGCCCTCATGAACAAGGGCGAAAGTCCCAAGAGAGGAGTCGGTATCGGGGATTCGGGATTCAGGATTCTGGGAGTCCTGATGACAAGATATCGGGACACTCCATGGTGAAAGTCCCGATATAGATCTAGACCATCCATCCGTGAAGGACACGTGGCAGAGATCGAGAGTCCATCGGTATTTCAGATACCGGGGATTCGAGTTGACAAAGGATTTATGTCCTTAGGGGTCGCGAGTCACGAAATTGTGAAACAAAGAGGACCGTCCATTTGAGGGAGTATACATGGCTGCTGGTAAGCGCTTCAGTGTTTTGACACCCGGGAAAATGAAAGGATAAGAACCCTTGTCTTTGCAAATCGTGAAATCCCGATCACCGAAACCCTGAAATGGCGTAAGATGTGAATGAGATTGAGGAAAGTCGGGATTTGATCGTGACCATTGATCATCCCAAAAAGGTCATGACCGTTGATCTTGGTTGAAGGTCGTTGTCGTCCATCGAAGGGACACATGGCCGCCGGTCGACGTTTCGGCGTTTCGGCATCCGGGAAACTAAGAAGGCAAGAAACCTTGCCTTCGCAAATCGTGAAATCTCGATACACGAAATTTTGATATGCGCAGTAGTGGAGAGGAGAAGTCCCGAAGGAACCTAGACTGTCCATCAAGGGAGACGCGTGGTGAGCAGTCAGAGTTCAGGGGGAAGTCCCAAAATCTCGTGGACCATTGGATCCACGCTCTTAGGAGCCATCGATATCTTACACGAATTCCCATATCAGAATTCAGAGATTTGAATTACGAAGAGTCTTGGAGTCATTGCATTTCGAATTCCCGAGTACCGAAACCCCGAAAAGATCCATATTGTTGGATCAGGGGAGGCTTACGGCCGTCGATCTCCCTTTGGGGGGGAAACTTTGGAGACCTCGAAAGTTTCAGGGATTTGAATGGGGGAAGGTAGAAGTCATGTATTGCGATTCCATGAATCGTGAAAAGCCGATAAGCTCTTGGCTGGCTTAAGCGCGTGGACATCGTATAGGGTCACGTAGACAAGACCCCAAGAGAGAAATTTTCCCCTCGCTAGCCCCTTCGGGGTTCGGTGTTTCACTGTTTTCAAAGTTCAAGGTTTGCAGAGTCGAGAGACTTGACATTCTGGTAGCAGTGAGTCGCGAAGTGAGAAAAGACGCCGTGCTGATTCGGTCCATAGTCGTGAACTACAACCACATGGAGGTGGATAAAGGAAAGAGCTAGCCTGTGCTAAGCCCCGTAGGACTTCGGGGATTCTGATCGTTGAGAATCACAAAAATTTTTGATTTCCATAGTGGGTATGTCACAAATTGGTATTAGAGCATGGTTACAACACTCGACCTGATTGGGCTCATGAATGAGTTGCGCATAAGCTCCATTTGAAGCCCTCCTATGAGGAGTAACCCCCTAACTTAACTCTCTTATCCAGGATCAAAAAATTGGAAACGAGAACCCGACTATGTATGCATGTGAAAGAATTATGAAATTTATGTGCAGATTATAAAATGTATCTGACTCTTGACTAATAACCAACATTTGTCTTTTCACCTAAGCGGACGATCAACCGCGGGAATTTACAGACGCAGAGTATGGTGACTCATCAAGAGGTGGGAGAAGGATCC